>JAHWFP010025720.1:0-25841 GCA_023313725.1 Lithobius niger
TTAAAAGTATACATTTCTCCCATTAAAATTTGTTTTTGTTCCCATAAAATACTGCCGCGAACCTTCCTGCTTTCCCTGCTACAGCGCTTGGCAGTCGATCCTGAGGCCAAGGCAGCTAAATGGGTGCATCTCTAGAAAGACTGTAGCCAGCAGGGAAGCTCTGAAGTGGGAAGCCAGCAAGTCGAAACATTTGTGCAAAGAGGAAATTGAAAGAATCTTAAGATAAACTAAAATGGAAAGTACCGTCAAGTTTTTTAGGGTAACAAAAAAAATTCACTGAAAAATTTATGTTTTTTTAATACTCTCGTCGCATTTATAGATAACTGACAGAAAAACACGAGCTGATCCAAGGTCCAGTGGCACCCATACCCCCAGTTCTAGTAAGAAGTGAACCCCCTCTCCTAATGCGCCCACTAGTGGTTGTATTGCATTTTCGCATATTAATACATCAGTATTTTCGATCCCCCGAGGAAGAAGGGGCAGTATTTAATTCAACTACCCATTCAAATTCAACTACGTGTAGCAAAAGGGAGGAAGAGAACACAGGGATGGATAGGAGGATAGGAAGGGAGGAAATGAGAACGGGAGAGGGCCATGACTCCCTACATTTTCACTCAAGTAATGAGGCCTGACTAGCCAGTCTTTACTCGAAGAAGTTGCAGGTTCATACTTATCTCGATGATTGGCTCATACAAATCCGGTCCCTCCAGGACAGCTCAAGTTGGTTCTACGAGTCTTTTGGGACTTAGGACTGGAGATCAATAAAAAGAAATCAAGGTTCCAACCACAAAGGAACTTCACATTCCTAGATCATTGATCTTCTCCAACCCTCAGTTAAGGCCCGCAAGCTCAGTCAAATCATAGGAATGATGGACTCTGCAGCCCTCTTTGTTCCCCTAGCTCTCCAGCTCTCCATTGGTTTCGGAGATATTACTGGATCAACTGGGATGTCACTGGGACATATTTGTGAAGGAACATCCTCGTCATGGGTGTGTTTTTACTCTGTATGATCTGTCCTCTGCCCCCCCCCCCCCCAAAAAAAATGTCAGTAAGGTGCAGCTCCTCATGAATACCCCTCAGGGCACTGCTCCCAAGCAGGTGAACATTGTCCATAGTATGTGTCAGTAAGCTTCAAGCCAGGCTCAGTGAGCCGTGGATATGAGGTAGTCTTGCGTGTGTAAGTATACACCCACACACTTATAAAGAATACAGTGTCAGCACTGAAGGAGCCTCAGTGTTTAGTCAACCCATAAAAACAGCAAAACCAACTTACCGAATACCAACTGCACATTACTTTCTTCAAATGGAACCGGAGACTCTGCATATGATGTATTCAGAAATTCGTCGCCCACCTTTAAACTTTGTAGCAATTCTTCGTCCTCGTAATACTATGGGAAGAGTACAAATCAAGTTTACATTTTGTTAAGTTTTATGCACAAATTAAAAAGAATGGTAAACTATATAGTACAAATCCTGACAGGATCCCCAATAGTTTGTCATGATTTAAGGAAAATGCTTTGAGCTTTGCGAAGTCTCGGTTTATTGGAAAAGATACTAGCGGCACTTTTTTTATTTTTTACTTCGAAACGCTTTAATTTTTACTACAGCCAAAATGTAATATACCACTTCAATTTATAGATATCCATATATTTAATAGCACTATTCCCCAAGTCTGTAGCAGCAGATTCTTATCAGAAATATCACTATGTTAAATGAACGAATGAAAAAAAGTGAAGAAAATTCTTAGGAGCATAAGCATTTGCCCATTAGGAAAGTTGTTGAACAAGTGCATGCTCCATTTCTAATGGATAACGCTTACTTCATACTCTATGCTCACCTTTGGTGAATCATTTGCTTAAGGAAACACCATCATGTACAGAGGCTTGGTGCCAATGCCCTTGAAGCTCGTAAAGCATTTTATTGGGGGACAGGGAGAGAATTTTTAATAAGCAAGTCAAACTTCCTTATTATATCACTGCGAACCTATTTACAGTCTTACAGACAGTAGGAGAATGTAGTGAACAGTCGGTTTCTGTGCAAAATCTGACTGAAATCCAGGATCTGCCATTATAGTACAGAAGAAATATACGAAGAAAGTCTTCGCTCATCAAAACGAAATGACCACTTACCGAAACCATTTCAGTCTCTGTAAATCTACAGTTTTGTTGTCCTTAATATTTGGTTCTGATCAGAGTTTTTACACTTATCTATAGCACATATTTACAATCGATCAAGTCCTGTAGAAGGCGAGTCTAATGTACTGAGCACACATATTTTCCATAGCATTTTTTTATTCGTACGAGAAGAAGCAACTGCTCTTAATTGAAGAGTACATGCTAATATTTCCTCATTTTTATTCATAGTGAGAGAGTATCTATTCTTCATTTAGACCACAATAGAAAACGGGTGGCCGAGATCAAATAAGGATGAGTCATTAACCTGAAAAGGATGCATCATGCTACTGATTAGGTAACAATGAGTCATCTCGGTTGCCATCTTCGATCTGGTGCTCATCTTGAATCACGTGGGCATCTCGGATCTCATGTTCTATCACCATTTTGAATCTCACGGTCCTCTTAGCACCCATCTTGGATCTTAGCATGGCTCAGTGTTCATTTCTCAATTGGCATTTTTTCTGTAATTTTAGCAGCGCTAGTGAAGAAAATTTTTTTCTTACACTAAGGCAGTGGCCAGTGTTAAACGTGGGTCCAGGCCCTTATCTGATCAGTTGGGGTGACGCCTTTATCAACTGAGATACTGGTGTAGTTGTTAATAGAAAGTCAATACTCTTATAGTTGATAAACATTTGAAGTTATGATAGTCACGTGATTTAGGTTCAATGCTCCTTCTGGCCTTTCTCAGTTGGCATTTTGCTTGTAATTTTACCATAACTTCACGTGTATAACCCACCTCCCAGGTAACCCGCACCACTAAAAAATAAGGCGGTTGTGTAAAAAACACTCTTATAACCTGCACCCCCACATAACCCGCAGGGAACCTACAAGGTTAGACGAAGTTAAAGGATCTCACTAGTGTATTAACGTCATACAATGCTGTTGGCCTTCCAACACATTTACCATCTTATAATCCAAGGTAAAAATAAAAGCTATTTGTGTCTTTTTCTACTGCATACTACCTTTATATGCATACCCTTTAGTGCGTTTAACTATTGGTACCGTAAATAACAAGCAATGTAAGACCGTTCGCCCACGAAAAATGCCATTGCTAGAGTGTGCTAAAGCAGCTTATGGGTTAGGTACTCCAGGAACAGGAAATTAAACCAAAAGAGTAGTAAGGCGATTCACAACGTGATGCTTGAACGCAGAACGAAATTGGCTGCTACTATTTACTAGCTGATTTCAAATTTCGATATTAATAATTAATACAACTGATATCTTGAAACAAGAATTGCAAGTTTTCAAGAATTATTAGAAGGGAATGGCGAAAAGTGAGAAATCGCTATTTTCAAATATGCGTGGAATCCCTTAGTCATTTTAAGCAATTCTAGTTAACTTGCAGCACTGAATTCTTACCGATTGAAACATAAAGGATCACTAAGAAAAGGTAATCCTTTGTCTAGTCAAATTCTGACCTTTAAACCAAGAAAATGAATTTTCAAGGTTGGAGGTCTGAACAAAACCTACTGCCTCATGACGAGTTTAACTCTCATGGTCATGGAGAGCAGGAACGAGGTGGTCGATTGAATCATAGTCACGTGACAATTGACATGTAGTATGAGAAAGAAAGTGATTATTAGCATGATGCTAAAGGAAGGGCGCTTCGTAACAACGATCACGGTGGTGGATACCGGCAAAGTGCTCACCAGCAAGGGAAAGGCGAACAAAATCCAGAGTTTAGCTCGTAATTTTAGGACACCCCCAAAGCGATCAAATTGGAGACGTAACTAGGAAGACGGGCCAGTCTCCAGTAAACAATGAAGATGGTTTTAAGAATGTGAAGAAATGATTGGAGGATGCATTCATTACCAGTGCATTTGGACAAGTGGTAAGATCTCGAGGCCAACCCGGAGAAAGCACTCTCTGCAGACAACCCAGATTTCATCCACAGGAAAGAAACAAGGAACACGCATGGGCCAGTACATGACGAGCCTACACCAGCTCACCAACAAAATGTTGAGTTTGTTGAGGGACCGAGGCCCACATATCTTCACAGGTACTCTGACCACGATCACGACGATCGCGGTTATCGGCCAGTGTGCGGTGATATGGAAGGAACTAAGGCAGACAAATTCTGATTTCAACAATGGCATGCGTTATCCCAGAGAGGAATACACTGCAACTGCTGACAAAAACAATCAGCGCTATGGGCAGTTACCTAGGCAACGTAGCATGGATAAGGAGCATCATAGGGGAAGGCTGTGGGTTCCAGAACAGAGGTACATTCCCTGATACTGGATTACTAAAATCAGAGATGCAAGACTTTGTGCCAATCTCCCCAAAAATCAAAATGCCTACCTTTGCCGGGCGTAATGACTTAAAATCGCCAGCAGAATTTCTTGGTTCATTTTAATCAAGTCTAGTTAACTTTCAGTACTGAATTCCCATCGACTGAAACAAAGGATCACGAAGAAAAGGTAATCCTTTGTCTCGTTGAGTTCTGACCGTTAAACCAAGAAAATAAATTTTGAAGGTTATAGGTCTGATCAAAACTTACTGCTTCATGACTCGTGGTCATGGAGAGCAGGAATGAGGTGGTCAATTGGATAGTAGTCACGTGACAATTGACATGGAGTATGAGAACTAAAGTGATTATTACCATGATGCTCAAGGAAGGGCGCTTCATAACAACGATCACGGTGGTGAATACTGGCAAAGTGCTCACCAGCATGGTAAAGGCACACAAATTCCACAGTTTAGCTCGGAATTTTAGGACACCCCCAACGCGATCAAACCAGAGACATAACTAGTAATAGGGACCAGCCTCCAGTAAACAATGAAGATGGTTTCAAGAATGTGAGGAAATGATTGGAGTATGTATTACCAGTGCATTAAGATAAGTGGTAAGGTCTCGACGCCAAACCGGAGAAAGTAAGTTTTTACTGTAAAAGATATATTCTGGTTCGATTTCTCTGAAATAATTGAAATCAACTAGAAGGGTAGAATTGCCGAGCCACCTGGCATCACCTTCAGCAAGCATAACCCTTCAGCGCAATGGTAGGGTCAGCTAAAAAAAGAAAAATTATATGTATATATAATGTTTGTAAAGAAGGCCATAACCGTAGAGGCAGAAAATTTGACCTCTATAATCAATCTATCTATCCATCAATTTATCTTAGTAAAGCGGTGATGCTGACTCGTGAGTGATGCAGTTTTGGTTTCGGAATGGCAACCACCATCGAGCGGCGTTTTTGGTTTTATGTTTCGGTTTTGTTTTCCTACCAGCAGCATTGTTTCAGCGTCTCAGCACTGAAACTGAGCTCACGAGTCAGCATATGGTAAGCGCCATTTCCAACCTAAACCCTAACTTCATTACGCTAACATGGCTTCAGGATCTAACACTGTCTCCAGAGTTAGATCCTTCCAATCGCTAACTGTTGTCTCACAAACTACACAAAACATACAGAATTGTCTCAATAAGGAAATCTCAGACTAAAAAATACATTTATGATAACTAAAGGGCAGCAGGTACAGCTTGTGTCTTCTGGAAATACTAGATTCGAAAACAAAACGAACTCGTCTGATGCTTAAGGTAAGGTTTCACTGATCCTTAGTCAAAACGGCAAAGGAACATAAATAAACTTTCCTGTAATGTTTCACATACTGCAGTATTACTGTAGTGTTTAGTCAAGACATCTTACTGCAGTAGTCAAATGTTTTTACAATTTTTACTTTTGTCCAAGATAAATCATCAAATGATTGGTGACTTGGCTAAACAACATCGCTGGAAAATGTTTAAAAACTAATCGTCTTAGTGTGCTAGCACAGCTCTACAGGTAATTCAGTGTTCATGCAAATCCTTGAAAACCTGGAAATGACTTAGCAAGTAATAACGAAATTCCATGCCTGTAAAAGTGCTTAAAAAATCGTGAAAAATTATGTATGTATCCATCAGTAGAGTGATGAACGGAAAGTAGACGAAGTGACTGTAGAACACTGAAAATTTTAGCCAAGAAAGTAGTCGATTGTGTAGCCTTACATTATCCATCCTTTGTTTCGGCATGAAAAGTTTTGAAATTTGGGCACTGGCTTTAATTGTATTTAAGTGTATAATGGGTTGAATTCAGCAGTAAGGTTTCACGTGGACTAAGCAGTACAGCAACACTGCAGTATCTGAAACCTTATAGGAAAGTTTATTTATGTTCCTTTGCTGTTTTGACTTCGGATCAGTTAAATCTTACCTTACGCATCAAACGAGTTCGTTTTTGTTTTATAATTCGTGCTGCTTTGGCGTACCATGCAGTTTAGATCAGCTTGTGTTAATCTAATTCACAACATACACACAAACCAATACGGAAACAAACCCTTTAATATTCAGTCTACGTCTGCAGCTGGCGTTTACTGATTGGCATTCTTGCATAACAACAATGTTTAAAACAATGTAAAACAATTAATCTGGTCTTTTAGAGCTCTCTAACCCCTGAACCAATTAATCAATTAGAAAAGGCCTATGGAAAGAGCATATCTACAGAGCAATACCTGTAAAATGATCTAAGAACCAGCTTTACAGGACAAATAGTTTATCTGTAAAGAGCATAGTAGAAATGTGTCTTGCCAACAGGAACAAGAATTAGAAAACAAAAACGAAGTCGTTTGATGTTTAAGGTAAGGTTTAACTGATCCGAAGTCAAACAGCAAAGGAACACAAATAAACTTAATTGTAAGGTTTCAGATGCTGCAGTTTTGCTATACTGTTTAGTCCACGTGAAACCTTACTGCTGTAGTCAAATGTTTTTACCAATGTTTGCACTTTTACATTCGATGCATTAGCTAATGATGGTGCCTTCTAGTGCCATCACTGGAAAATGTTTAAAAACTAATCGTCTTAGTGGGGTTATCACAGCTCTACAGGATAATGTTCAGGGTTCGTATTGAGTCCTTGAAAACCTGGAAATGTCCTGGAAAGTATAATGAAATTGCATGCCTGATAAAGTAATTGAAAATCTTGAAAAATGGCACAAGTATCTTCAGGAGATGAATTGCAAGTACCCAACGTGACTGAAGAACACTGACAAAATTTAGCCAAGAATAGTCGAGTGTGTAGCCCTACATTAATTATTCTTCGTTTGTAATTGGGCATGAAAAGTTCAATTGTATTTACGTGTATAATAATTGGATACAGAAGTAAGGTTTCACGTGGACGAAACAGTACAGCAACACTGCAGTATCTGAAACCTTACAGGAAAGTTTGTGTTCCTTTGCTGTTTTGACTTCGGATCAGTTAAACCTTACCTTAAGAATCAAACAAGTTCGGTTTTGTTCTCTAATCCGTGTTACTTTGGCATCCCATGCAGTTTAGAATAACTCGTTTTAATGTTTTGTATCGTATTAATTACGCTTTGCACAAACCAATGGAAACAAACCCTTTTATCTTTAGTTTACGGTTGCAGCTGGCGTTTGCTGTTTGGTATTGTTGCATGATAACAATGTTTAAAACAATATAAAACAATCAATCTGGTCGTTTAGAGCTCTTTTGACTCCTGAACCACTTGGCCAATTAGAAAAGGCCTTATGAAAGGGCACAGCTACAGAGCAATGCCTGTAAAATGAGCTAAGAACCAGCTTTATAGGACAAATAGTTTGATCTGTACAAAGCGTTGGCAGAAACGTGTCATGCCAACAAGCCAAAAATGAAAATCACGATTCCAGCTTTAGTCCAGATCTCCGGTATTAATAAAAGTTCGTTACACATGTTCTTCAAGTACAACAAAGCAAATACGAGTGGAAAACATTGAAAGACAGAGGAGAAATTCAGCATCGAAATTTCGGCTTTAACATGGGAGGTTGCGGTCAAACCTTACACTAAAGGCTAGCACCTTTACTAACAAGCCAAAAAACGAATTTCCTGGTTTCAGCTCAGGTCCTGAATTTTAATGAAATTGGTATGCTTCTTGACCAAGTCCAACAAAGCTAACATACCTAATTTAATCAAAAAATATTTACAGACGGCGGAGATATTAAGCACCTAAATTTAGGCTTTAACATGGGAGGTTGAGGTCAAACCTTACAGCCTTTACTGGTACATCCAAAGGCTCCACAGCACGACGTACTGACTCTAAGCATTATGATGAGAAAATGCTTACCGGAACACTAACCAACCTTACCTTAAGTAATTCTGTCACGTTTAAATTCAATTCTCGACGCATTTTGCTCCTGATAACTTTTGATTTTCTTTTCGGCTGGCTGGTGATAAACATCAGCAACTTACCGAATCCCATCGAATTGAAGATTTTGCGTCAACATAGAAATTTCTGAATTCCCAACGTTTCATTTTAGCTGACCCTTCTATGGAAAAGAAGTATAAAATGGTTCCTACGATGACGTAAACCGACGCTACAGTTTTGATAATGGTTAAGTGTTAACAATACTTCGTAACGGGGGTGGTCTTTGCGTAATACCCACGGTTTGCAACAATACCGAGGAGGATACGGGATTTACCCTCGCCAAGGATTAAGACACTAGGATTAAGGCTAGTGTGTCGCCTTCCAAGATTCAACGATAACATAATTAACATCCATCCTATACAGAAAAACAAACACGGGTTTAGCTGAACTAAAGTCAAAACAGCAAAGGAACACAAATAAGCTTTCCTGTAAGGTTCCGTATACCACAATTTTGTGTTAAGTGTAAAGTCAACGTGAAACCTAACCGCTGTGCTCAACCATTGCAACCGCCAAAACAAAATGTTCAAAGGTTCTTTACGGTTATTACATTTGAACCCAGTGCGTAAGATAATGATTGGTTTCTGCTAGTTGGCTTAATAAAAATATTACGGTATTATATATGTGTGTATCCGATTATGTTAATTCCAAGCTAGGCATGATTTTAAATTTAACGTAAAAAAGAAATATGCAACTCAATAATCTACGCACTACGAAACAAAGCAGTTTTATATTATTATATCTACTAGTTGAACTCGTGTATGCTGCACGGTGGGTTGAATTTCCAGGTCTTATACCGCTTCCACGCTGGACCCCGAATACCGCGTTTGGTGTCTGGGCCCCAACTTGTACCAACAGGCAAAAACTCCGAAACCCTTCCATCCATACTCCTTTCCATACTGAACTCATACATCGCGTCCAAAGTCCGGACTGTAGTTAATTTTTCTCTCATTACAACGTTTTTAGCGCTATTGTTGTTCCTTTCTCTCCTCCTTCTGCTTTCCCATATATCTTGCCATTTCTCGTCAGCGTTCCAAGAGTCAAAACGTTTCTCTAAGGTGCGGGCCCGCGCTCCGACCCTTTCCGTACTGAAACATGAGGTCGGAGTCGGCGTCTCAAGTCCCGACTTCGAGCAGGACTGATAGTCGGGTTCGGGCCCGGACCTGAGTCGGAGTCCAGTGTGGAAAGGTCAGACTCAGGCCCGGGGTGGGTCCGGACTTTTTCCCTAGTGTGGAAGGTGTACTAGACTTTTCCCTCCTTCCTCCCGCGCCCGTCCGGACCCCTTACTACCCCCTCTCGAGCAAGTTCCCGTCCTCCTCCCACTGGTCCTGATTCGTAACCCGTCCAAGAACTGCATCTGCATGATAAGTGGCCGTCAAATTCCCGTCCCCAACTCACCGCACTCCCCTTAAGTCTTTCCTCTTTCTGCCCCCTTGCTACTCTTTCTCGAGCAAGTCCCCAAATCCCTCCTCACCCCCTACTTGTTGAGCAAAGGAGGTTGAGGAGGGGAAAGTGTTACTTCGCACCAGAGCCGCGTCTTTTCATTTGAACGCATCGTGTTGCCTGATCAAAATTGTAAGGAAGTGTTTTTCTTCTTTTAGCAAAATACAAATTATTTATCAAAAACGAAATGCTTCTAATGAAATTATTGGAGCTCCGCTATGATCACACTCCAATGTAACCTTAGACCGCGCATCACGCGAAAACCACACCGATTCAAAGTCCGATGTCCCCATGTCCGATTCCTGATTTTTTTTTAATAAACCTTGTCCAGACTCCCGTGCTACTGGATGCAAAGTGTGGTTTGGATAATCCGTGTGGTTTTCGCGTGATGCGCGGTCTAAGATTACATTGGATATGATCATAGCAGAGCTTTGCTCGGCCTTCGGCCTCGCTCCACTCCAATTAAAAAGAAAAATAGAAATCGTATATGGGGCTGAGGAACCATCAGGGTTACAAAATGGGGCGATAGCCAAGAGCCAAGAGCCATACAACAACGAGACAGAGAGGCCGTTTCTAACTGTTAAAAGATTGATTGTTGATGACAAAGAGACGGCAAAGTCGGCTGTTGCAGACGTAGGGCCTTAGGGCTTCGGGCAGATGACCAGGAGTGGTTAACGCTCGTTAAACCATTTGACCCTTTTTTAAACCATTTGACGGCAAAGTCAACAGTGTCGATGATCTCATGTGGAGGGTCTAGTTGTAAAACCCGCCATGAAGATGGGCGAATTTAGGAATACATCTGCCCCATAATAGTGAAATGTATAATTTAAATAATGCAGGTTCTTGAAGATGGGTAATTATGCTAAGGTGGCTTCGGTCACTCAATCCATGTGTCCTGTGGTTCATTTCACCATCCTTCGTTCATTTCCATAACTCGGGAGCAGACGGCATCTTTCACGTCCTGTGGCCTTGTCTATTTTTTTTTGGCACTGAATCTGACTGCGGATTTTTGTATCTTTTAAAGCCCTGTAATAGGTTTGAATCTGTAGTTGGTCTCTCCTTCCACGTATCTCCCCCCTCCACCTATTTTCCCCCTCCACCTGATCGCTCATACCTACTTCTTTCATTTTTTTACTAAATCCTTGAATTTTCTTGTGTCTTTTTGTGACTATTTCATCGATAGCAGTCATAGTAATCGATGCAGCATTGTTTCCTCCGACATACATATTTCCATTCTAGCCAGATTACGTTACTATACATATTTTGTTCGTTTTCACTCAAGCCCGATTACGTTACTTCATTTAGTGTTGCGGCCTCTTGAATTGAATGGTTTCGGTGCATGAGCATGTTTGTAAAGACGTTTTTTGCAGCAATATTGTTAGACCATTGCTTCAGCATTGTTTCCTTCGATAAATTCTTTTTCTTGATCTGTCTTAGGAAAAGGAATTGTTGTTTTTAGCATTGTTAAAGCATTGTTTGCTGAGCGCTGGCGAAAAGGTGGCAACTACCGTTTTATGGGTTAAGATGTACTGTATATGTGTGCAGCTGTTTAAATTTATTTCGTCATAGTTGTTATCATTGTTTTGTGATATTACTAAACTGTAGTTTATGCATGCACAAACGCATGAATGTGGCTCATGTATGCATTAGTCTTTAGTAGTTGTTGTTTCCTTTTTTTATTTAATAATTAGAGGTACTTTTCAAATGTGTACGTCCCCTACTGGTTTCACGTAAATCTAAAGTTCGCCACACATTTAAATGTATTTCTTATTAATGCAATAGGTTGCAGTTGATATACTACCATAACCAATTCACTGAACAAAAAAAGGCTTTGCCGTTTAGAAAAAAAAACTATTCGAGTTCGTATCCTCATGGAACTCGCAGCTGTAAAGTTGTACAAATATAACACGGATAAGAGTTCACTCGAACGAAACTAACTACAGTTTTAAGTTCAATTCCATCTAATCAGTATCCACCCAAAACCAAAACTGGTAGAAAAACCCGCCACGTTTCCAAACACGGTCGGCCTTTGAAGGTAGTGATATCAATCCACCAGGGAAAGGCCGCCAAGGTTAATCCTATTAGCCATGTTAATCGCACATACTAATAGTTCGAAAGTTAAATGAAAACTAGAAGATTGCTACTAGCGGTAGCAATCTTCAAGTTTTCATTTAACGTCCTAAGTATTATTCGGTGCGATTAACTTGGCTAATAGGATTAACCTTGGCGGCCTTTCCCTGGTGGATTGATATCACTACCTTCAAAGGCCGACCGATTTTGGAAACTTGGCAGGTTTTTCTACCAGTTTTGGTTTTGGGTGGATATCACAACTTTCATAGGACTTTGAACGTACGTAAGGTTACACCGTCTGTTTAAGATGCTTCAATCCCATTTTTGCACACACTGACTAACGATCGCTGATTTCGTTCGCTTCGCTCACTCAATCAGTGCACCCCCTTCAGTTGTTTTGTTTAACCCTGCAACTTCCCCTTAATTTTTCAAGATTTCGTTCACATTTAGTCATGCAGAAACCCCCGAAGGTCGCTGTGACTAAATCAGCAGAACGCGAAGCATTTTTTTGGGGTTATTAACAAAAAACCCATTAACTCGTGTATGCTCGTATTGTTGCGTAACCATCACCTAACGTGCATCCTGTTATTCTTACGCAATCCACGGCAACGTTAATGTTTCTTTATTTTGTCCTTCGTTACAGTTCAGTTTTTAGTTCGTCCAGGCTTTTACAATAAATCTAAGGACCAGTCTTGATTGTTCAAGCCATTGTTGCTTAAAATTTTGGTTGCAACTTTTGGAAAAGAAACGAAATTTAAATTCGGCGGTGGCGAATTTCAAAACCCTCCCACGCATTTGTCCTGACCCCTACAACCCCCAAACCAACAAAAGGACCATCCTCAGATCACCATGCATCCGTGTGCAAAAGTTCAGGTACGTAGGCCTTCTCAATTTTGCGCTAGCCATGAGCAAAAAGTCTATGGGATTTAATATGGGAAAAATCTTATTAGCTAGCCAAGCTAGCTAGACAGTAACATAAAAACAACGTTATTGACGCGCCTTTTTCTCTATGATTGGTGGCCACCTATCCTTTAAATGTTAGTTTTTCTTAATCTCTGACCCTTCCCCTTACATTTTCCACATTTTGAAACATTTCTGTCGCATTGGGATTTATCCTCAACATGCTAAAATATGCTTTGAATTGGTTACAGTTAACAGACACATGTCTGCTAGTGAGCCGCCTTTTTATCATTAACAATAAATTTTTAACAATCGGATGTCTACATGGGATGATCTACTGTTACTTGGCGGCGACACACTAGCGTGTGTCTAGATTATTATTACCCACCGGAAATTTTAGGAAGTAAATGCAGTTTGCGATTGAGTCCATGTTTTCATTTGTGTATTGTACACGCATTTTTTGTTTATTTGTTTTGTCTGCGTTTGTTGTTTTAGATTTTAAGTCAGTTTCACGTGAGTCGCTTAATGTGTGTTTTGTGTGTGCATTTATAATTTTTGAAACCTAGCGACTCCTTGTTAAGGTAGTTGTCTGTGTTGGTTGGTTTCTGTTTTAGTCCTAATTTTTTAATTTTGTAGTCATTTTGCGGTTTATTCTGCATGTTTGCGGGTTTTAATACGGTTTCATGTGATGCGTTTGTATTTTGTGTGTATTTTTAATGTGTAAAATATCAAACCGTTGTGTTTGTTTGATTGGAGGTTGGCAAGTCACAATCCTTGTTCCCTAGAATTAGAGTTCAAATTATAGTTAGTTTTGTTCGAGTTAATTCTTTATCAGGGTTATATTTGTGTACCTTTACAGCTGTGAGTTCCATCACGATACGAACTCTAATGGGTTTTTTTTTCTAAACGGCAAAGTAGTTTTTTGTCCAGTTAATTTGCTGCGGTCCGGTTTATCACGTGTATGCCCATTTTTAGCTTACTGCTGTATTCAACCATTAGATACGTAAATAAAATTAAGATCATACCCCAACTTTCACAATTATTTTAAGAATAATATAGTGTGTAATATCGGCTGCACACTCGCCTACATTCGTGGCTAAATTTTTCAGCATTATTCTAGTCAAATCGTCTCCTTTCCGTTCATCCTATTGATACATACACCAAGTTTCAAGATTTCGTATTCAAGACTTCAGGACTGGTATTTCATTTTTATTTCAACGATATTTCCAGGTTACGATTTTTCAGCTATGTTGTTTAGCCAAGTAGAATGAACCAATCAGACATACCGAGTTTTAAAGTAAAAACTGTAAAAATTTGTGAATACAGCAGTAAGGTTTCACATGGATTAAACGGTACGGGAACACTGCGGTATGTGAAACCTTACAGGAAAGTTCATTTGTGTTCCTTTGCTATTTTGACTTCGGATCAGTTAAACCTTACCTTAAGCATCAAACGAGTTCGTTTTTGTTTTGTATTGAATTTACTTTTCGTTTGCCAACAATGTTAACTCGAACAAGATGGCATCACAATGTTGTATACTTTCCCAGTGCACAAGCATCGTTGCATCTTGTTGAGTGAGATCTAATCCTGTCTTGTGCACCTCGCCTCCTTGTTGAAGCGTTGTTACATACATGTTGTAACATTGTAACATTTTGACATTGCTTCGTTTGCTCTTCCTCCCTCACAGAATATTATCCTTTTCTGAAAATTTTTTTTTCTTTTTCTTTTCTTTTCTTTCCTTTTTCCTTTCTTTTATTTTTCCTTTCTTTTTCCTTTCTTTTCTTTTTCCTCTCTTTTTTTTTCCTTTCTCTTCTTTTTCTTTTCTTTTCCTTTTCCTTTCTTTCCTTTTCCTTTCTTTTCTTTTTCTTTTCTTTCTCTTTTCTTTTTCTTTCCTTTTCCTTTTCTCTTTTCTTTCCTTTCTTTTTCTTTTTCTGAAAATCCTTTTCTAAAAATATATATCCTTTCTGAAAATATCCTTTTCTGAAAAGGATATCCTTTTCTGAAAATTCTGTTGCAGCACCAACTCTTTAATAAGCACTGCCTGCCGGTCGTGCTAATGAACCGGTGCGTCAGTTGTACATGAACAGTTTTCTTGTGTCGCTGTGACGTAGTTGAGCTCTATCCGTGATAAAAGGGCAGTGTTATCTTTAGCTATAATGCGGACAGTGCTCTCATCGTCATGATTTAACGTATTGCCTCCATAGGAAGTAACTTTTACTTCTTTCTTTCTTTGTTTTTATTAGAGCATACAGACCCGAAGTTATGCGCTCAATGTAGACTATCCAAACCATATAAAACATGAATGAAAAATATTATAAAAAACAAATAAAACCTACTAAAGACGTACTATGCAAAGAGGAAAGACTCGGTGGTATTAGAGACCAGGCTTCATACAAAATGCCTCATTAAAAAACAAAGCGTATCTTTGCAGAATTTCACCACTGCACGTAAATTCCTACGGGTAGAGGCGCACACAGGATACACAGTTAAGACAGACACCTCTCCCAATGCCAAAGGTGGACGTCTGAATCCAGGAGAGGAAATGCTCCACTGTTTCGACCTCTCCACACAGACACAGTGGCGAGGAACTCCACCCAACTCTGAACATGTGCGCACGCAGCAGCACACATCGAGAACGAAGGCGGGAGAGCATGCCCGACTCTTTTCTGGGGAACCCACCAAGGACTGAAGGCAGGGATACCGACGGGTGCACCGCGTACAAAGTCCTACCTGTCAAACTACCATTCCTTCCGCCACCAGGAAGAGGACTGGGTAGAAAGAACTGGGCAAAGATCACGTGGGGCGAGCGGAAACAAAACAATGTTCGTTCTGGAGGTAGCACCAATCCATGCAAGGTCATCTGCAGTCTCGTTGCCGACCACTCACGAGTGATACCCACAATACGGAAACCGTAGAGCCGCTCTGTGTAGCCCCGAATAGTTTCCAGCCGATTTCAAAGGCCAAGGGATGACTGATGGTCAAAAAGCGAAGCGCTTCTCTCACCAAACCGATTCCCGCCGCAGAGTCCGAGACAAAGTGAAATTCTGCAGTTGGAGGTCCATCGCAACATCAAGCGCAATAGACAAAGCAACAAGTTTCCCCGACAA
Source organism: Lithobius niger (assembly GCA_023313725.1). Lineage (NCBI taxonomy): Eukaryota > Metazoa > Arthropoda > Chilopoda > Lithobiomorpha > Lithobiidae > Lithobius > Lithobius niger. The sequence goes on from JAHWFP010025720.1 coordinate 15,859, forward strand.
AGGCAGAAGGGAGACCTGGAAGGTAGTAGCTTCTAGCCATTTTGAGGTCAGGAAAAAAGATCCCAACCCCGCCCTCCCAGGAATCTGGCAGGAACGATGCATCACAGAATATACGTATACCATGACTAGACTTGCCACTGAAGCAAGAAAGCGCCGTCTCGCACCACGCCCATGGGCAAGGAGGACTAGCAAGGGTAGGAACCGGGAAAACAGAGAGAAGGACAGAAAGCAGGGTTGCTCCGAGACCCGGAGAACCCAAACAATCTAGCACCCCAGAAGGCAGGATACCATAGTCTAACAGGATGCGCCCAAGGGGATCCAAACGACTCCTCACAACTGCACGAACACACAGAGCACAAAGGATAGAGTTCCCTAGCCCTGATGTGAACCGGATGTTTTCCAGTTTCTACTAAGAGCCGAGACTGGAGTCTATGGAAGGCAGCCAGAAACGACACGCAAACATTCATTCAAAGTGACCCGAATGCCTTCCATGACGCGACTAATACCTGCCAAAAATGGCAAGTGAAAATCAGCACAGGAACAAATATAAGATCTGTACAGGGTCGTAACACTAGGTCGCCTAGCCACTATCTTGTTTGAAGCTAAAGCAGATAGGATGTGCAAGCGCGAAGTGACAGATTCCTTCACAACAGCAACCTTTTCCTGCCAAGACAGGGCTTGATCTAGTCGAGCACCCAAATAACGAACACTCGAGACCGAGCGAACAAGACCCCACCCTCGAGGAGGCAGGTAGGAGTGGGCCCTGGGAGAAGACCATAAGCTCTGACTTTGCAGCGGAGAGGGCCAACCCCCTTGCCGCCAAGAGCTCAGATCCCCTCTCAATGGCACCCTCCTTTGGCTTGCTTTAACAATGTTACTAACAATGGACACAGCTTCCTTGTATGTTTGAAAGGCTTAACGTTCGGTTTCACGTAGCATGCCAACCGCGTCGTCCAGACAGCCCAAAAACTGCCGCGAGGCACGGTCTCGGTGAGGCCTCAGTGGTTCTTAGTGTGGTGAGCGTTGTGTATTTTGGTGTATTTTGTTACTAGTTCACGGGTTTCTTCCAGTTGTTAACCAATTTGAAGCAGAGCGCATGACGTACAGTCACAGCTCTCGTAACAAATTTCATTTCCAAGAACGTGGTGTGGTGGTATGGTAGTCTTCTCATTATTAGGATTTCCCGGTGTTGCATCACAAAATGAACGTTATTTTAAGGTAACGGTGACTATCCTTGAAGTCTTCGGACGATTTATTGCTACGTCCAACGATCGTTTAACACTTTTTTTTTAAAGAGAATAGAAACCCCCGTAGCGTAATATACAGTATAATACACTTACCTTGATTCTTCTTCTGTTTGAAATTCATGAAATTAAACCTCCGGAGGCTTTCAGTACCTTCCTAAACGACCGAACTGAGCGAACAAACGCACCACTGTTAGAGACAGTTTGGCTCCAAACTTGACAATGCACGTGCGCAGTGATGTTGCGTCAGCCGTTCAGTACCTTCCTAAACTACCATCACAGCTCAACGAGATCAGCAGAGTAGTCGATACGTCATACCTTTACCGCGACCAGACTTGGCTAATGGATTTGACCAGGATTGACTAATAGATGTGACCAGGCGAAAGTAATGCCAAAATGCAAACCATCTGGCGAAGGTGGTTCCCCGTCGTGGAGGTTTGAGCATGCATGAGGTAACAGTTTGCCAGAAACAGATTCATCGCTGCCGATGGTTGATGTCAATCAAGCCGCATCAACACGGTTATTCGCAGGGAATGAGCCAAACTGTCATCAACAGTGGTGCGTTTGGTTCGCTCTGTTTGGTCGTTCAGGAAATTACTGTTTGTATTGACGTCGAGTGGACAAAGCGGTACGTAGCAAGAAGCCATTATTGTTAAACTTTAATAAATTTAGTGTCAATGCAAGGTTTTAAGTTTAAAATCCGCGTATCACCGTCGCCCGGTATCACGCGTCCCTTTCACAGTTCAGTCAGCATGCTAGAGCGGTTCATTTTCGGGGTGTTCGCAGCGCAACTGGTTAATTGGACAACGTGTCGAAATTCTAACATTCAGCCATTTAAACATATACGGTAGCTGTGGATTGGATGGACGAAGATTTTGGATCACAGGTGGCGTGCTCCCAACGTTCATTGAACTAGAATTACAAATTATTACAATCTTTGCTGTTAGCCCTCTCCAACGGTACCGTAAAACCATAAAAAGTCACGATTCCCAGTCAAATATGAATAAAATGACAAATTTCATGCAGATCTGTCACATAAACTGTTTTATTTCGATAGTGAACTTTTCATCAGTACTACTTCCGTTCCTCCAAACCGGAAAATCATTGGTCTGTAAACACTTTTTTTGACCTTGCCGCAGGTGACATTTTATTGAGAATCAGCTAATGGTGTCAGGGTGCAAACACAGCCTATTTTACCAAAACGACTAAGCTTTGAGAACAGAAATAAACCAATGCTCGAACAGTAAAAAAAAAAAAAGATTCCGCGACATCCATCAAGTCACACTGCATCTACCATTCACGAGAAAGCTGCTTGATGATCATGGAAACCAGAATCGTTCCAAGTGTATTTAATTAGTAAATACTATTATTAGTAATTGTAACAACTCACGGTTATGCTTCGCGGTGCACCTTGCCATTATCATCCACACAACACGGGATTGGCCGAGCGCCCCAACAGCTATGCACCGGTCCAGTCCACCTACTCAACCAGTCGGAAACTAAAAGCCAGTTGGAACGAAGGATCCTTGGTTGGGGGTTGAACTGACGGGTTTAACCTCTAGACCTGAACAAGGTCAGAATATGTTGAAACCTTGGTCTGATGCCTAATATGTAATGCTGTCAGCATAGTCTCCTAGCTACGCAGTAAGGAGTGAATTAGGATTGAGCCTTCTCAAAACTTATCTACCACTTCCTTAATACATTACATATGTCTGTTTATTTCTCTTAGTGAATTGGTGATGCCGACAAGCGAGTGATCTGGTTTTAGTGTGGCTACCACCATCTAGCCAGGTTGTTGGTTGAATCTGTTCACGGGTGACGATGCTAGAAGGACGGCAACGAGAGTTGGGTGCCCTCAGACCAGTTTCGTTAGTTTTCCTGCCTTCTAGTGTTATTTCAGAGTCTCAGAGATTTCATTTCAGCACTGAAATACATGAGTGGGAAGTCCAGGTGTGGGAATTGCTAACTGCAAATTCAAGGGTGAGGAGATTTCGACTACAGATTCTAAACATACAGAATTGTGTCTAAGGAAATCTTCGCCTAAGCAATACAAGTGCGACACTAGGTAGTGCCCTGAAGCTCTGCGAGGGCACTGCTAGTACTGTTTTAATTTTGTTGCGCGTTGAAATGGTCCTTTTGTAAACAAGATTTTCTGTTGACCATGTACTTTAGCCTGTATCCTATTTCCTCTCATTTACTTAAAAGATTGCCCACTCATCAAATTGAATTGGGAGTTTTTACTCCTCGTCCCTGCAGAACATTCAGTACCTTCCTAAAGCACCGAACAGAACGAACCAAACGCACCACTGTTGGTGACAGTTCAGCTCATTCTCTGCTATAGACGTGTTGATGTGGCTTGCTTAAGTCAACCATCGTTATCAATGAATGTTTCCGGCACCTCCCGCATGCTTCAACAGCTCCACCACTGGCAAACATCCGTACCCACCTCCCCAAGATGGTTTGCAATTTGGCATTGCTCGCGCCTGGTTACATCCATTAGCCTAGCCCGGTCCAATCAATTAGCCACGTATGGTCACGTTAAAGGTATGATGTAACGAGTGCTCTGTTGAGCTTGATGAGCTGTAATTGCAGTTTAGGAAGGTACTAAACGGCTGACGCAACGTTACTGCGCACGCACGACGTCATGTTTGGCACCAAACTGTCTAACAGTGGTGCGTTCTGTTAGAAAGGTACTGATAGTATATATTGCAGGCATCACCTAAACTTAAGTAACCACCAGTTGAAGGCAAAACGAAGTTAAATTCAAGGAATAAAGGAGAAAGATTCGATACGAAGTCGAAGTCGATATTTCAGCTGCTGCGTTCCTAGAAATCCGAGAGAGAATTAATTTTGCTAGGAAATTCCTGGGATCATTTACACGCCAAAATAGGAATAAGCCAAACTGAATTTTCAGGATACTTTTCTTCTCGGATGAATACGGACCCCTCCGGCACACGAGATAGTGATGTCTACCATCCATCTCAGTGCCCCATCTAAAATAATGCAGTTAATTTTTAAGGCTAAGCATTGTAAACAAAGTTGAACAAAAAAAAAAAAAAACAATAGTTAAAAATTATCTTAAAAAGTTATTTAGAACACAAACAAGTATTTACAAAAAAAAATTACCAGATTGGGCAGACAACCACAACACGTTCACAGTGGGGTGACTTGGAAATGAAACTGGATGAATGCTTTGGTTGTTAAAATGGATTTCTCTGGGCTTTCACTTTACTTTTTTTTTGGCTTTTTTTCTGTGTAGTTTGCGTTTTTGTTTTATTCACCTTGACATTGCCTGTATTTTGTTTTTTGTGTAAAAAAACAAATAAAATTTTTGAAAAAATACAAAAAAAAGTTGAATAAAAGTGAACTTTTCACTAAATGTTACGAAATAAACAATGAAACGTTTTTAGTTATAAAATTTCGTCCTACTGGAGCATCTTATTTTATTTTTTTCAGGTTCATCCACATTTGTCGTTTTTTTGCTCAAATCCAGGTACTTTCCAGTTGTCTCTTGAGGAATAATACCAGAATATTTTACAATAATACTATGCTCTTCCCTAGTTAAAAAATAATAACTTAAGGAAATAAGCACACAAGAAATAAATAAGACTTAAATCTTTACAAGAAAAAAAATAATCAAGCTTTCTCAAAACATTTTTCGGACTGAAATGAGCCATAAAATACAAACGTTGGCCACTAGTAAAATACAAAATTTATGTACAATAGGAAACCTTAGTTATTTGGTACATCGACTAGAACGAATAAATATTTGGTAGAAACTGTTAAAAGCATGTATTGGTTAATACACTCATTTCGGCTTTAAACATTTCCTTGCCTTGACTTAAAACAAGTAAACATTACTATGGTTAGCACATGTCAGTTAAGTTCATTAACACTCTCGCAAGAATTATGCTTCTCCCAAGTAAGCAGAAGAAAATATTTCGTTACACATGGAACATGCCAGCATGCTTGAATCATAACGAGGCCTGCCTTTCTTTTGATAACAGAAGCAATGTACACAAGAAAAAGCAATAATTCTCACCAGTAATGAAAAAGATAGCTGAATAGACAGTTGCAGATCGCTGTTCCACTCACCACCCTCCACAGAAACCTGAGTGGTCTCCAACATTTTTTAGAAAAACTAACGAATATCAACAAACCACTGCGTAAAAGAAGTATACCTCTAAATAATAATTAAATTACCCTCACACGTCCGCAGCTCAAGGCTTACACTAATCGTTTTTAGCAACCTTATTTGTTCGTTTAAGTTGCTGTTCTCCTCACCCGTTAATACAATTTTAAAAAACGGACCAGTTGTCTTCCTTTCATTTAAAATATCTTGTAACGTTACTTTACAGGAGTAATTAATCATCCCCGAGGTATTTTCCTAATATTTACAGAAACCTCAACTATACGGGGAGGCAGGAAGGGTTTTGGTAAGCGCCTATTTAAACAGCATTCACAGTAAATTAAGACTAATAAAATTTAACGTCAAGAAGTCTCTTTAGATTCGGCATCTCCTTCGCCATTGAATACATTCATAAAATCCCATAATCTACGACCAAATGAATTTGGTGGGACGGTACTCGTTACTGGTTTATGCAGATTACTTGTGGTCGGCTTGTCTGTTAAGGCCTCTTGGTGGTGTCTCGCTTTTGCACCTGGATGTCGACCACGTACGTGATCTAAAACTCGATTTGGTACATGACTGGTGGGAGATGGATTTCTAAGCCGAGTTGAGTGTTCTGTACCAGTAAGCGAGTCACTGTGTGCAGTTTTGTTGTGGCTAGTCCATAACGTTCTGGTCACATTGCTTACAGCACCAGAGTGACTGCCGGTACTATTCAAGATGTCTACGAACATCTCTGGTTGCGGGGAAATAAGCGTATCTGTTGGATCCAAATGTGATGTCTTGTGAGGATGCCCTGTAAAAAATAAAAAGAAAAATTATGCCTCGAAATCAAATATGTTATGGGAGTGACCAAGAATAAATACCAAGAACAGTAACAGTACTATGTAGGGAAATACGAATATTTGCAAATAAAGGAGGGTAAATAAATGCAAATGAAGTAAGGTAAACACGTGATTAGATTCCCCAGTAGTGAAAATTACTTGGCTTAACATTACATATTTACTGCTAACGAAGGAAGGTTGGTTGTGTTATCAGGGGCTGATGAACAAAAATGTTCAATTCCTGGTATTGACACTATATTCCTCTCCTTTGTTAAATGGCCTGCCCTTCAACCTAAGAGCACTGCAGTGTATCACACTCAATTAAATAGGCTCTATCACCGACTGAAAGTAGGCCGAATTTGGCATCATCTAGCGCTATCTAGCACTTACTGACACCAAGCGAAGGAAGGAATGTACAATGACATTTCTTTTAACGAAACAAGCAAGCCGCGACCTCTCTTAATGATTGAGTAAAAATGTGGTACGTCCTCGTGCAACTGGAAGCGACCTATTAAGGTTAACAATACCACTGCCACTACATGGCGTCATGGTATTTTCGTTCGCTTTTCAATTAGTAATTGTGCCACTGATGTTAATGTGACAATTATAATTAAATGCGACATACGAAATGCGCATATCAGTTTGCCTATGGCAGCCCTGGCCCTACAGCCCACCCTCCTAAAACGCTTGTAATTTCAAGGGTTCACTGCAGACTTGTTAAATTCAAACTTCTTTACTTCCTCCTTAGACATAACGCAATTTACAAAAAATAAACATTTAACAATCCGCACATGAATCCAGAAATTGTCCAACAAGACAGTTCGTGCATAGAGTTCTGTCCTTGTTGCGTTCTTGTTGGGAAAGACCTCTCTTCGCGCCAAACCATCTTCAATATAAGGGCTCGTTGTCGCTACAAAATATGGAAACTCTTTCGGTAAAAGGAACGCACGTGTCTCGCACGTGGAAATTGTAGCTAAAGGCCCGCATACCACACTTGGCAAATGTATCTTTGCAGCGTTCGAATAGAACGACGTAATTAGCCCTAATTACAGTCATTAGGTAATTACGGTCAAGTCAGCAAGCAAGAGATGGCAACTTTACACGCTTTATGGTCAGAAATCGTTGAAATTACCCGTCACATTTCACGTCTTCTGGTCTTAATTTCGTCACTACCTCCCCATGCCAGGAGTGGGTAATTTGCATGCCTGCTGCCTTCTTTGATGTGGTAGCAGTTTTTCAGGCTTCCTGTCCGGAATCAAACCCAGATTCCTCGTTACCCGTAAAGCATTTATGGAGGTTAGGCCGTAGATTTGCCAGGGTTGTAAATAGGAGATTTACGGTACTACGATGAGTATTTCATAGGTCACATTGCTCGAGTGAGATGCACTGCAGTGCTCTTAGTTTGAAGGTCAGACCATTTGAACGGGGAAGTTTGTTGCAGTCAGGTCACCAGTTAAACGCCCATGGCGTTTGAATCGAAGTTTTTCTGCACCAAAATTAACTAAAAGCTTCATCCATAAAGGAAACTAAAACTAAGTAGTAAACTAAATTGCTGAACAAATGAGACTAAAGGTATTGCATTAATCCTAAACCGAACCCAGAATCACGTACGTGAATGATCGCATAAACACAGATTTTCCGCGATGGGAGTTAGGCCTAAACAATTCTATTGAAATCAATTTTAACAGCCCATGGGCATTAATAGGAGATTTACGGTACATGCACCTTTATTTCAAGCAATGGTTGTTGTTTTTTTCCACTTTCACACAATTGCTTTTAAATGCAGAGGTTACCAAACGACTCCCCAATAAGTAATTTTAAAAATGGCTTCCTGAAACTATCCAACAAATGCAGGGATAGAATTCCTCCAAAAGTCTTATTTCCTCGTTGCGCGTAGGGTATGGAAGAATTTTAAGTTTGAAAAAAAAATACTTACGAATTAATAAATAAGCTGCTAATCCCAAAAAGCTAAAGCCAAGAATTGAAAGTGCAAAAGCTGCAGCTAACATTGTCCGAGCTGTAAAGACGACGCCGGTTCCACAAAATCCTTCTCGGGAGAACTTGACAGGCCGGATGGGAGCAGCTAATGTAAAAAAAAAAAGTAAAAACATTAAAATACATTATTTTCATGTCAATTTCTACACTACTTCGTGGAATAACTTGGTGACATGCATTCTTAACAAGCAGGGCCCATAGTCAGACAGTCAGTCCTGGTAAAATTCTAGCGTAATGGGTATTTTTAAAATCATAGGAATGTAGCCAGGGCCGGATTTAAGGTGGTAGGGCCTGTTGGCCAACCATAATGTGCCGCTCTTCAGTATCCCTAAAACTTCTCCCCAAAATTTTACGGAATGTTCAGATACTCCCCCCTTCCCCCCATCAAGCACCTTTCTTAATTTGTATTTCTTTTGTGATCTAGTAGGGCAAAAATAACTCATGTTATTAAGCAAAGTAATAAAAAGTAATCTATTTCCGTTGGCATTTGAACCTAAATTAATAAACTTGAGGGATTTGCTTCCCTTGCTTTCCCCGGTTTGTTAGTTCTGAGCGCCGCTTAGTTTCATTTGGACATGGCTACTAATTTTACTTCGCTATGTTCGACGTATAACATCCAACACAAAGTGACCATACTATGAAAAGTTGGCAAATAACGTAACTTTTAAAGAAAAATTCATTGGGTCCTATTAACGTGTAGCATTGATACTACACTCAATCAGTACTGATACGACATTGAGTTGGAGAAAAAATGTGGAATTGTTGCTTCCTGAACTATTCGTAGACATTGGAAAAACGAGTCGCTGACAACCTCAAAATCGGTGTATTTGGTACTGTACGGTTACTGTCGGTATTACTGATACGAATTGCACAAGATAGCAACAGCTTATTTATAGCGTCATGTCTTGACAGGATGCGGTATACGTTTTTAGACTTAATTGTAACAATGGATGGCGCAGCGTTTTGTTAATAAATTTTCATGAAAGGTGGAGTGCAGGCAAAATTGCACGAGCTTTTCTCACGTACAATTGTTTTTAAACCGTAATGCCGCCCCTAAACAAGTGCCGCTGTAGGCACGGGCCTCTTGGGCCTACTTATAAATCCGGCCCTGAATGTAGCGGAACTGGTGAGTCTAGCCGGTTTAGTTTTTTTTTCAGATTCTTTTCTACAAGAAAGTAAGTGATTTTTTTTTTGTTCAAGAATTCCTTTCTCCCTCCACTCCAGCCCCTTCGCTTTTAATAATAATTTAAAGGGGAATTACATCCATTTTGACATGCATGCTTTACTTTTGGATCACTTACACAATAACTGAACACAAGAACTGCGTTAAGAATACGTTAAGTACGTCCGATACAACAATTTAATTATTGCATCACCAAAACACGATACGGAGACCCATTGTTTTGCTGGAACGCGCAGAAATTAATACCGACAGATGTCACTTTTCAATTTCGACTCGCAGCCGATTGAAATAGCTCTATTGGCTGTGAGAGCTCAAGCATCCGACGGCCTTAGCTGGCCACTACAACTGTCTAGCAGATAAGGCAGTCAGACGCTCAAGCTTTCACAGCCAGCAGAGCTACCTCAATCTGCTGCGAGTCGAAATTGAAGAGTGACATCAGTCGGCATTCATTTCTGCGCGTTCCAGCAAAACAATGGCGGTCTCCATGTCGTGTTTTTGGTGATGCAATAATTAAACTGTTGTATCGGACGTACGTAACTTATTCTTACCGCAATTCTTGTGTTTAGTTATTGTGTAAATGATCCAAAAGTAAAGCATGCATGTCAAAA
>JAHWFP010025721.1:0-12144 GCA_023313725.1 Lithobius niger
AGGATAAGAAGGAACATTGTCTTTCTGTGGTAAGGAACCCCAACGATGCTTGTCCCAAAGGCTCGTAGGATTCGTTGAGAAGACTTGTTAATACCAAGGGAAGATCTGTGAAAACAGCCTCCTTTTAATGGGTCTTTCCATGTGAAACACTTTTATAAGCTGGTAATTCTAAAGTCATCTATGACAGAGGTATGTCCAGCTATTTTAACTACCGAATTTACGGTTGAATGAAAAACTTTGATGGCGCACTTCCACAAGAAAAGAGGTGGTTGGGAAATTTTGTGACATGGGTTAGCGATGGAGCTAGGAATCTGTTTTAATTTCCACAGCACCAACAATGCCACCGAAGCCTTGCCTTCACATATCTTAAAATCTTGCGTGTACTCCCCCAGACAGCACACGATGTGGTTGGCAACCTGACCTGAAAGGCCAGCTGCCTGGAGAAACTGGAAGATAATAACCAAACGTGAAGTCTTAGGACTGGTAGGGCTTGGTGAATGATCTTTACTATCTCTTTTTGAGCTGATTCTCCTCCATGGGAAGCTTACTTGAGTAGTCTATTAGGAGTTCCGAAAGAGAAATGAACAATGGGTGTTGCTGGCCAATATGTGACGAAGAGGACTAATGTACCTTCCGTCTTTGTGCTGTTCTTCAGGATCAGGATTTATGCCGGTGCCGGGGAAACAAATTGAATTGTGCCGGTTCAAAATTATTTATGCCAGGGCGTAAAAGAATTGTGCCAGGGCACAAATGATTTATGAGGAAGCACAAATAATTTATGCCGGGGCATAAAAGAATTATGCCAGGGTTTAATAGTATTGTGCCTTGGCACAAATAGCCTCATATTTTTGCAAATATACTACCGTAGTCTACGTGGTCGTCGAATAAATAGCAGGGCAGTGGTAACAGACACTGACCATCCCCCAGCCACTCCCAGTCTGTTTCGTTTTTAAAATATTAGAATGTGAATAGCAGGTCTAATACGCATTAGCCAACGCATGGACATAACCCCCCCCCCAAAAAAAATTAAAACTAGATTATAATGGAACTTTTTGAGTTTGCTTTGACTTGGCTAAACCTTACCGTGCACCTGGAACCAGGGCTGGATTTCAAAATAGACTCGGAAGGCCTGGGCCAATAAAGGCATGTTTAACGGTCGGACAGCCCAGAAAGAATCCAATATGTGTACTGTTTTTGGTGGCATGCAAGTAAGAACAGTAATAAAGGTGTCACCTGAAGTTCATTAGAATATACGCGTCAAAATGAGAGTTAAGCCGACGTCAGGCAGCCAACATGGTGGTAGTACAGCCTTTAGCCTTACACTTTGTACAAGAAAGGCCCTATTCATAATATGCATGTAAGAAACCCTTGTTCCCAAATTGCAGTGGTTGTAAGAAACAGCATGCCATACAAAGCATTTTCCCCCTTCGCACTGTCGATGGTACTGTTAATTCTGTGTTATTGCTAAACATAAAGCCCAAGTCGCCATCGCGTGGCAACATGTATTGGCTGTTTTTGCAAGGCATACGCTACGCTGTTTTGCTGTTTGGCTTACAGGTTAGGAACTGGGTAGGATGGACGTTGATGCTGTTGAACTTTGGCAGGGACGCACTAGCGTGTTTCTTAATAATGATAACAATCATGATTTTGCATGGAATACCTTTGCTACTGTGGAAACAATGAGCCCTGTAATAGACAACTACTTTAGTATGGAAAATGCTGCATGATGCTCAACAGTATACTCTGATGTTATGGGTTAGTATTGTAGTTTTCCATGATAATCATATAAAAATTTCTTATGCTCTAGCACATACAATGAATGATACAAATTATGCTAAATAATTTAGAAACATTACCTAATTACATTAAAAAAAAAATTAAAGTTAACATGTATCTGCACTATTTAAAAGAATTATTACCAAGAAGGTTCTGTTTTATCAGAGCAGGCTATATGGAAAACAGATTATGGTGTGAAGCCTACTTTGCAGATAGTGGAAAAAGATTGCAAATGAACCCACATGTCTTCAGCTGGATGTGGTGCTGTTTATGCTGTAAGTTCAAGAAATGCCAAAAGGTAAGTGTTTTAATTATAGCATAAAGTGACCAAAATACATCTTGGATAATTAACGTCTTATTACATGCACCAAGACGTACATTGCCGTTGTCCTTCACTTCCCCCTCCCACTCTTCGTCGACTTCTCCTTTTTTTCCCCTCTTCCTTCTATTGTCTCCCATTGCTATCAGGATTTGGTGTCGAGACATGTTTTTAACCAGGATCAGAATACACAAGTTCAGTCGTGGTACAATTGGGTTCACATGTGTAGGTTCCATTTAGTATTTACAGCTTTTTAGAAATATCTGACTGCCGCTTGAAAGGGCTGCCTGTGTTCAGGCAATGGCAGAACAATTGTCAATACAGTATCCGAAGTCATTCCGTTTTACCACAAAATTAATTTGTTGCGAATTTTACTGAGACCGCTTTGCTCTCCATTCGCCCACATTTGGTGCTGTTATTCTTGCTAGCTCTTAGTGCTATTCAATTTACCCACTACAGCTACTACAAGCACCATTGGAGGTATTGATTAGTTGATAACCTTAGCGATATTTCACATTCACAACTGCAGAAGGACAAGTTGGCGAGACAAGAACAATTTTGTGGGTGGGGTGGGGAGGGGACAGATAACATTGTTGTTAGCAATTCTCAATCTTCTCAAAATGTGTATAGATGGTATTGCAAGTTCTGCTTTTAGAATAGCATTTTCAATGTAATGGTAAATGGTAATTCCGTTATCACACATGCCTCAATCTCGAAATTGACAAGAGGCTAGTTGCCATGTTAAAAATAAACTATACCATGTGGCTAATTTTCCACCTTTAACATTTGGTTGCAAATTTTAGCTCATTGGAACATAAAAGATGTTCACACCTCTTCTTTCAAAGTAGATGTGTTAAACCGGAAACGTCCGTTAGCCTATATTATGTTGTATTGGTATTTTTCATCGGGCATCTCAAAATTTTAAATATACAGAGTGTAGAGGGCTCCACGGTACCTGTCTCAAAAGGCCAGGCAATAGTAGAGGTCTGCAAAGTTGAAAGGATTTACCTTTCTCAACGTTACAGTCATAAATAATAGTGATCATCTGGTGGGCGAAATACTATCAAATGTTGTAGCATGTTTTATTCTTTGTGGAAATTGTCTTTCACTATACCCCCTATGACACTCTTGCTATAACCAAGGGCTGGATAGGTTTAAGACAGTTATGAGCTGCAAGAACTGCTGATACAAATGTCTAAGGAGATAATGAGTATTCAGCTGATAAACCCTAGAAAATACCATATTTCTACTGGTGATTTTCTGATTACCAGCCTACAAAAATTAGTTGGCTTAATTTGTCTTTCCTAGATACTTTACCTAATGATTGCATAGTACATATTTGCTAGCACAAATTAAATAATAAAAATAATAAATTGTTTACACCATGATGCGAATATAGGCCTCATTACACGTGGTATCATATGTAGAGTCCTTACACAATCCCCTAGCACATAAGAAAAAATATTTCAGATATTAACTGTATATCCCTCATCCAGCCCTTGCTAAATTTGAACTCAATCTTAAATTCAAATTCGAACAGTATAACCAAGGTACCCAAGGTAAATAATGACACTGGTAAAATCTGTTGCAGGTTGATGCAATAGAATATTATAAAGGTAAAGAAGACGAATTTGCCAAAAAAGCTGACGTCGCAAAAGCAAAAGCATTGGGAGAACTAATTGGGATTGTATTCATAACCTTTGAAACAGAAAAAATGATAAGGCCGTGAGTATGCTCGGGTTTAATTGTATACATTATATTTATATAAATTAGCAAGCTAATGCCTCAGTAATTCCTTTTTGCACCTAAAGTGGAATAAATGACTGAAAAGAAAACAATAAAAACTAGAAGTTGTGTGGGCATTAAACATCTCTCGCCCCGCCACCTCAAGCCAGAGACTTTTCAATCTTCATCCATCACGTAAATGATAAATTTGGTCAGATGGGGGTCCCTTAATGCTAAATTTGAAATCCATTTTACGTCACTCGCACAATATTGACTTCTAAAGATTGTAATGTAAATGGTGCATTTTTTAAATGATCAACGATTTAAAAGTTACAAACCAAAAACCGTGTCTTATTGCCACTGGAAAATATATAATACCTGTCAAGTTTTGCATTGTGTTCTCACGATGCTGTCGTACATCCTTGAGTTTTTTAGTTGTGTGGAACCGGCTAGCTTGGGAACCCAACTGCGCATGCGTGCAGGCCTTCAAAAAAGGAGCTTGCTAGTATTTTTTGTTCTCAAGCTACCCATCTTGTGGTCGCTCTCTTCGCTGCTTTAATCCTTTTTCGAATCAGTTCCCGTTTTTCCCTACCCCTTCAGCCTTCTGGCCGTGAGTTTTTTCGATCACCGTCTATTTGTTTGATCGACCTTTTGTCCTCCGAGCTTCCGTTCCTGAGCATTCATTTTCTACCCTCGGCTCTAGAGCGTCTGGTGTTAGATGATGGCTCCATCCCTTCTCAAGTCATCGCCGCTTCGGTTCAATCGACTCCCGACCATGAATAACTTCTCGTCCATCCGTTGAGTTGATCCCACCTCGATCGACGCTTCGTTGGACTTCTTACTTTCATTCTTCATTCAGCAATCAAATCGTCGTCGTCCCCATTCAGCCAGTCTAGCCGCCAACAACTGCCATCAAAACTTTTGCACCCTTATCACCATGTTGTTTTCCGTGGTGATTTTGTGTTCCAACAATGCAGGGTTTCTCTTTGTTTCGTTAGCTCTCAACCCCGTCGATCTTTTCACCGCCTCCATCATGACTGCACCCTTACCACCACGTTGTACTCCGTGGGTGCTTTCGTGCCTTGACAAACCGTCGACGAAACTCATTTTTAAGCCTCATCAATGCCGTCCACCGTCAAGCATTCTATGCCGCTGCATCCGAATGCTATCATCTTTTGCCTACGACACCACGAAACCACTCTGTTCGCCACGTTGCATTCCGTAAGTGCTTTCGCGTTTTAAATCTCTTAACACTCGCATAACTTTCGACGGATGCTTTGGATAGGTTCTACCGCTTCGTCGTCATTTGCTGTTGATACAAACAGTCATTGGCCATATTCATGTCCTGCAACTGTCTCGGTGGAAGCTTTCGTGTACTTGCACGAAAGTTTTCCACAACATATATGACCCCACATGCCCATGACGCCACGAAACCATTCAACTCACCACGTTGTACTCCGTGAGTGCTCTCGTGTTTTTAACCCATAACCGCCTAGATACGAACGTATGCCTTCAACGTATAACAGCGAAAAACTAAGTCCCAGCGCGAGCTTTATGAGGGGTCCCCGGGGACCCAGAGCAAAGCGGGCAGTCACAGCCCAGTGGTCAGTGTCGTCGACACCAAACCAAGAGAATACCGGTTCGAATCCGAGAACCGACCCAAGTACCTAAAAAAAGGGTCTGAAAGTTTTTTCAGGCGGTTATGGGTTAATCTACACACTCACACAAACTTTGATGGGTGCTTTGGATGGATTCCGCTGCTTCATCGTCGATTTCCGTCGATCCTGACAATCGCTGGCCATGTTCACGTCCTACAACCATCTCAGTGGAAGTTCTCGTGTCTCTAATTCCACGGAAACTTTCCACGACAATCTTCATGCTTTCTTCCACCAGCAACATCGTTCACTACAAGAGGCCACCCTCTTTTCCGTTGCAGGCACCACAACGTCCGCATGCAGCACTTAACGACCATCTTCGTTCCTTTATTTTTGGCTTTCGCCTCAAATGAAAGCTCAACAACCCTCTTCGGTGCCGTTTCAAGTATAAGTCAATGTAAATTCACCCAAATCACCACGATGTACTCCGTGGGTATTTCTCATATCCATCGTCACCCGACGCCAAGTCAGCCCTGTCTAGTCGGTACCGTTGCTTTCGCCCATTACAACCATCTTCACGACCTCTGTCCCGATGCCTACCGGGATTGGCCCTCACTGCCTCAACGCCGTCAACCACTACTGCCTGGCACACTGTTTTCACCGACAAAAGTTCGAAAACAATAAACTCCCGTCACCGCCGTTCTCAATCAACTAACGGCGGTCAAATTAACAAACTCACTAGATTACACCACAACGTGCTTTCGTACTTCTGCATCCCACGGCCTGAGGTAGCGTCATACTTTTCCCGCTTTCGCTGCCATGCTCCAACGGTGCACTACGTTTTCACCCAACTTCCAGGGCCTCTTGCCGCCACATTGCATCTCGAGTCCTTGGGCGCTTTGATCTGTTCGAAACTCGAACGCAATTTCTTTCGGGAAAGCTTTTTTAACTGGGAAATCATGTACGAAAGCCAGGAGATGCCTCGCTTTTCATTATTGGAAATGTAATTTTAGTGACGATTGTTGAAATTTTTATCGGTTCATATTCTGATTGCATGATAATATTGTATGAATCTTTCCAGTATGACCAGACGAATCTGTTGTGAGATTGAGATTAGAAGCGCACATTGGAGTTACTTTAAAAGAATTTTATTTACATGCTTGTAACATAGTCAAGCAATAGAACTTTGGCTGTCATTGTTGCAAATCAGCAACAGTATGACAATTCTATTGTAATGAAGCCACGCTTTTGGGTTTAGTGAACAACATTATATTTCCAGAGTTCGTTAGTTTACATTATTTGCTCTAAAGCAACGAACCTTTCTGCTGGCCCTTGGCCTTGTCGGCTTTACTTACGTCGTCGTTGCAGAGAGAAAGTGTGTAATCTATATTACTCGCTGTTCACCACTGAACTTTACGCCAGATCTAGAGAGCATCGGACGCGCTGTAACGGGCCATCATTACACTATTAGGTATGCAGTAAGCTTGATAACGATCACTGAAATATTTGTTTGCTCGTGCCTTGCTGCTGATGTAAAGGACTATGGTGTTTTCCAGTATTATCAGATAAATTTTTAAAAACTAACAATATTTAGTTAGAATATGTATTTTATTTATTTTATTTATTTAATCTTAACCCACCGTACAACTAGGTACAAAAAAAAAACAGAACAACAGGAGGCAATGGCGACCGGTTAGGGAAAAGCCTACACAGCTTCAAGGTCCTGAAGAGCTGCGACACCCTGAATGTGGTACATGGCGAGCTGGCGGGTGTGCTTGCACGTCGGCATTTGTGAGTAGTTCGCTCCATCTACCAAGCTCCATAAGACCGTTGTTGATGACTGTGCCAAGCGAGGTGTTCCAGTGATCAAGGCCTCCATTGCAGGCGATAACCAGTTCGTTGCATGAAAGTTGAAGCAACCTCTAGAAAGAAGCAAGTGTCGCAGCAAGTGACGATGAGTAAGAGTTAATTAAGGTTCCAGCGTCCCTGCATGCCTGGTGGTTGTGGGTTCGTAAGGAAGGAACTGTGGCCTCTTGATAAGGCCGTGGTAGATCGTTGCAATTTCCTGGAAGGTAGCAGATCTGAAAACCACGCATGTTCCCAGGCCATACATGGCAAATGCGCACATTTGAAACAGGTGGAGTTTAATGCTGGATGGCACAAAACTGAAACGATGTAGCACCAAGTTTCCCGCACGGCACAGTTCGGAGCGAATTTTCAGAAGTTGTTCATCGTCAGTCAAGTCTTTAGAAATCATTATTCAAGATACCTGAAACTGCCAACCCAGACAAGATCAACACCATTAAGAATCAATGGCATAACATTGTTGCTCTCTGGTGGACCAAAGATCATACCCACAGATTTGGTTGGGCTCAACGAGAGACCCTTATCCAGAAGCAGACGTTCTAATTTGTTCAGCAACATCTGCAGGCCAGGCTGATTTGAGGCCAGCAGTACAATATCGTCTGCGAAGGCAACTACTAAATACAGGGTGGGGCAGGAAGGAAGGGCCACCCTTGGCAATCAAAGATAGGATAATGCAACTTTGCATGGTATGTAGGCGAACGGGGGGCCAACTAACCATGAATCGATCACTCACCTTGACGCATATTTTCAAGGTCATCGTATCGTGATGCTAACTTTTTAACTAAGCTTTGTAGAACCCCAGTGTAAATTAGAAACTTGTAAACAGTGTCAAGGCATGGCCAATGCAAAATAACAGAACGAAATTCGGTGTGTTAGTTTAGGAGTTACGGGAATTACAAGCATCATTCTGTTGTGCTGGCCGAGTGGCTTTCCTGCCAAACAGTTCTGTCAGACTCTTTCGTACGCCACGCATTGTATTGGTAGATAATAGTGTTGGCAGCATACGCAAATTGGCATATTTCATTAACCGTGATCAGCTCGGAAACAAAATCAGAAATGTTAACCTGAGGGAGGAACAACCTTAGTTTCATTTACTAGACGACCACGGTGACTAAACTATGCC
Organism: Lithobius niger; assembly: GCA_023313725.1. Lineage (NCBI taxonomy): Eukaryota > Metazoa > Arthropoda > Chilopoda > Lithobiomorpha > Lithobiidae > Lithobius > Lithobius niger. The sequence continues at coordinate 8,405 of JAHWFP010025721.1, forward strand.
AACTTGCATAAGATGCTGTAGTTTGCAGCACCATTCTGTTTATACGTGTAAGGTAGCAGATTGTGTTGAGCTAGTGTCGAGTCATCAATATGTCAGTTGCTGTTTGTTTCCAAGCATACTTCATGTACTTTGAGGACCACTAGACTTAATTTTACACTCACTGTTTGGCAGGAAAGCCATTCGGTCAGCACAACAGAATGATGCTTGTAATTCCCGTAACTCCTATACTAACGTACCGAATTTCGTTCAGTTTTTTGCAATGGCCTTGACTTGCCAATGTCTACAAGTTTCTAATTTAAACTGGGGTTCTACGAAGCATAGTTAAAAAGATAGCATCACGATGACCTTGAAAATATGCGTCAAGGTCAGTGATCGATTCATGGTTAGTTGGCCCCTCGTTTGCCTACATACCATGCAAAGTTTCATTATCCTAACATTAACCTTCTTTAATTGCCAAGGGTGGCCCTTCCTTTCTGCCCCACCCTGTATAACTAAATAAATAAATAACTAAATGACAAAATAACTAAATATTTTTTAATTTACGTATTTGTCATCATTTCTCGAATTCGAAGGCAATTATTTCCCTTTGTAATTAATTCTTTATATTTTCTGGTTACTAAGCTTCCCTGTACGACAGTACCGGGCCGTTAGTTTCGTTTTCAGTTGATTTGATTATTAAGCTATGACCATTACTGCTCTTGACAATGGTTTAACTAATGAGAAACAGTGGCTCTTGCAGACAAGCCATCGCTTTGAATTGAATTAAATTGAATTCATTGAGGGCGTAGTGGCCCGAAGCCATACGCCCTGTCTAAACAACTCTGTTTGGCCCTTTTGGTCTCTCAGCAAACATGAAACCTCGCGATCAAATCGTAACTCCAAATCAGCTGCTTGTTAAAGGTCATCATGAAGTGATTATTATTGTTCCATCAACTGCACCAAGTCAAAAGCCTAACTAAAAATAAAATAATGACTAACTGGTTCCTAGAAGGACGTGATGTTGGTACACTGTCCCGTTTGTTGTCGCACTGGTGTTTGTTTCGGTTGGCTCCCAAGAGTTTTCCGTCAATAATACTGTCACGAGTCTCTACCGGCCTTGGCGTACTCTCCCCTGTTTCCCCTGCTCGCCGTATGGCGGCAGGACCGTACGCGGAGCTCTGCTCAGGCAGTGACGCGTTCCCGCTCTCTCTCTTCTCCGCTCAGTCACCGAATGAGTAGCACGTGTATTCATTGTAATGCATTTTGCCAAAGATTAAACCGTAAGTTGTGGAAGTCAAGTTTTCGACTGAGTCTATCCTGGTAGTCATGGGCTCCCAGCACGTAACTGCAGGGAGTCAGCACGAGAAGTGGCGCTCCGAACGACTTTGAACTCGGCCCATCGACCTTTTGAAACCCGGTGATCGACGATCGATGCTTCGATGTTCTGACCAACTTTCCAGCTACCAGCGATCTTGCATCGTGGTGCCTGTTTTCGTGTAAATGCTTGCATTCGCAACGAACTTTTGCATGATAAAGCAAGCTATCGGTAATGTATCTCTCCTTGGTGATGATGCCTGAGTGCATGAATATTATCAACATTACGATTTTAGGACATTGCCGCACCGCTAATGACTGATGTTACACAATAGGCTTACTATTGCTAGCACTGAACTATTGCATATGCGGGGTTTGAGCTTAGTTCTTACACGCACAAACATTTTCTTATCATGTGGCAATGATCCGGGAGCATTTATCTGAACATTTAGAATTTGCCATTCATGTTTTGTGTACGACCGCAGCTAGCGAACATCAGCTAGGGGTATGGGGATCCGAACGGCAGGTATTGAGTGTAGTAGGCCTAAGCTGCGTAGCCCTAATGAATTACGCCGCCACCCAGTGTTTGCTTTCGCGCCAAAAGGGCTTAAGCTAGTGTTTTTGTTTATGTTGCGTCATAGCGTAGCCCACTTGTTCCTGGTTAAGGCCTATACTAAATCGCATTGGGAAATTTTAATGCGGCGCACATTCCGAACTGTTGCCTGGAAATTGCAAAACGTTTCTACAAATTAATTTTGTTGCATTTGAGGGGTACACCTATCAAACTTTTGCTGGTTAAAGGGGCTAGCTCCCTACAACTTTTGTTAACTGTGGTTGCAATGCTGCTTACTAGTGGGGATATGGTGTGTGTTAACTTGAATTATCTGCTTGTTTTCTATTGCATCGAATGTGTATTGGGCAGTTTTGGCTTGAACATTTGCATTCTGTTGGTGAAAATGGAGCAAGGTGATGTTTATGCAGTTCTATAGGGGGAGAAGCAGTTGCTTCGCCTTCTCCAGAGGAAGTGCATACAAATGCAAGTAATGACAGTAGTGTTAATGAGCAATCACCTGTGCGTGCCACAAATTTGACAGGGGGATTTAGTTTATTGTCTCCATTAACTGCTGCTTTAGGCCTAGGCAATATCACCAACCTAATGTGGTCTGGGGGATCGACTGATGCTTCACCCATTACACCTGGTCAAAGCGATAGTAGGGCGAATGAGTCGATGGACAGTGTTGCTAGTGTTGTTGATAATGATGATATTGCCAACAGGGGTATTGATGTAACCTTAACTCCTGCTGCAAACAGGTCGGAAAACTGTCTGAACTGGTTAAGCACAGTGAGCAACAATTAGAATCGCACATCACTGACACTCTTAACAAATTGCATGCAGTTTCGGACAGTAAATTGCAAACAGCCTTCAGGGGGTTTCATGAAAGCAGCCCAGGAAAGTGAATTTAACCAGAGATTAGTGTGTCAGGAAAAGCGTCATGAAAACTCTTTGCAGGTGTCGACAGAGAGGCTCGAAGACTCCCTCGCCGATGTCAAGGAAGACTTAAGCACTGCGCTTCATCAGGTAAAAGGTTCTTTCTTCAATGAATGCCAGGTGCTGGACTCGAAGTTATCGTCCACGGCTGCTCAGCTTCAGAGCAGTATGACTTCTCAAGTTGCTGCTTTGAAACAAAAGGTCGACTCAGCCAACTCAGCCTTACAACGGTCTTGGCAAGAAGGTCTCGATAACATATTTGCTGTTATTGCCTTGAATGCCTAAGCTGCTTCCAGCGTTTCCTCGTCGGTGTCTCAACCTCTTTTGACTTCGCGCTCCAGTTCCTGCCACTGGTTCGTTGTCCAACTCGTCAACCTCGGCGTCTGTGGTCGTGTCATCTTCAACAGTTTTTGTCACTTCTTTGTTTATCTCTGCTTCTGACAATGTTCCACCTCTCGTTGTCTCGTCGACTGTGTCTATGACAGTTGCCTATGTCTTCACAGACTGCATCCTCGACTGGCTCTACTCCTTCGTCATCGGGAATTGTTACTCAGGCTATCCAGCACTCGATAATGAACATGGGTATTGTCCCACCGTCATCTTCTATACCATCAGTTGTGCCAGTGCAATCGGTTACTGCTGCGCTCGCACAAGCGTTCACAGTTATGCACATTGCTCCTCCGAAACTGCAGCATGACTCAAACTTTCGTGATTGGCTTGAGGCCATGGACATTTACGTGGCGGAAAGACAACTTAAACGCCAGTCTCTCCACATGCTTGTTCTCAGTGCTCACTGGGAAATTCACAGATTGGTGGAGAACCAATTCGCTGCATTCTTTGTCTTGGTCGTATATTCGCAAAGCTTTCGATGCTGACCACTTCCTCTAGAAATCGGATGGTACTCTCTTGGCTGAAGTTAATGCCATGAAACAGCGCCCAGAGCAATCACCGATAGACT
>JAHWFP010025722.1:0-38091 GCA_023313725.1 Lithobius niger
TCAATATTGATTATTCCAATTTTTTTCTTCTTAGACCTAACAGTACTTGTGGACATCATTTCAAACTGAGGGGAAAATTATCCCGGCTCAATATCAGACAACACTTTTTCTGTGAGCGGGTGGTCAACCCATGGAATTCTCTGCCTGTCTCTGTTGTTTCTGCACCCAACCTGTCTTGCTTTAAGGCACGCCTTGATGCGTGGAGGGGCTAATCCCTTTGGGTTCTTTTTTGGGGAAGGGGGGGTGGGTGGGTGTTTTTGAGCTTTGCTCGACGCCGTCTTCTTTATCTTATCTTATCTTAAGTGAAGACCTTACAATGGCTTCGAAAACTGCCGGTTTGTACGCGGAGTTCGACGCAGAAAACGATACCTGGGAAAAATATACTAATCGTATTGGCTACTATTTTAAAGCTAAGAAAGTCCCAGCGACCGAACAGATTGATTTTTTAATGGCTTCGGTTGGTCATAAAATGGTTGACAGAACCCTGAATATTGTTTCACCTGCTTTACCAAATTCAATGACGTACGACGTCGGTGAAAACTATTCTCGACGATGTCGAACCTCTACCTTCTGTAGTTTCCGAACGTGTAAAATTTTTCCGTAGATCTCAGAAGTCAGATGAAAGCATTAGCGTGCATATTGCTTGGTTAAAATTACTCACGAAATTTTGTGATTTTGATAAGATCACCGAGTTTAACGAGATGATTAGGGATCGTTTGATAGGCTGTGTTAAATCCGAAACGTTACAACGCGAACTTCTGAAGCAGACTCTGGATTTGAAGGCTACGACATCATTAGCTTTATCTTTAGAATCTGCCGAAATCGATCAAGAAGTAATTCGTTCCCATTCGAAGAGCGTAAATTATGTTTCTCACAAACCGAACAGAGCTCAAACAAAAGTCAAGTTTAACAAAGACTTAATCTGCTATTGTTGCGGAAAAAACGGGCACGTGAAAACCCGATGTAAATACAAGGATTTTATTTGTGGCCGCTGACATATTCAAGGACATTTAAAAGCCGTATGTCGAAAAAGTAGTAGTAGTAAAACTTTCAAAACTGCAGAATACTCAACACCAAGTTCGAGTTCAAATAATTTTAAGGCTAGGTCCAAAAGCAAACTGAAATACAGTTATAAAAAGAAAGTACATAAGGTTGAACGTGAAACTGAAAGTGAGTCAGATAATGAGCCCGAAAATTGTAAGTCTGCTTCAGCAAGTGAGTGTGAGTTGGAGGAAGATTATTGTCTGCAAAATAACACAGTAGGGCTGTCCGAGGCAGCAGAGCAATTTTCAATTCCTGTCATGACAAATAAAATAGTAATAGTTGTTAACTCCTTAAAAATCCACAAATGGATTATGCCTATCTGCCTTAATGGAATTAAGCTCAACATGGAACTTGATTCCGGGGCAGATGCTACAATAATACCAATTGAGTGGCATGAAAAATACTTTTTGGATTGTCCTTTAATGCTCAGTCCATATTCCATCCATTCATACACCGAAGGGACTGAGAAAACGATTTACACAGTAAGTTCTCAAGGTTAACGTTAACGGTCAAACTGAATACTTGGATGCACTAGTTTCAAAAATGTATAAACGTGCATTAATTGGGAAAGATTGGCTTTCAATCTTTAGAATTAACTTTTAACCATATTTTGATTTGCAAACTAAAGTCAAAAGAGTCAAACAGGTTAAAGCAAAGATTCCACCAGTTGACACAGATGCAATAGTTAAAGGTTTTCCCGAACTTTTCAGTGAGGGCATGGGTAAATTCAAAAACTTCAAAGCCAAGATTCAGTTGAAGGCCGACACAAAACCTGTGTATAGTCGAGTTCACCCTGTTCCTTTGGCATTAAAACAAAAAGTTAACCAGGAAATTGAGCGTCGGGTTAGCTTAGGAATTCTAGAGCCAGTGGCAACCTCAGAATGGTCGACCTCGATAGTTATCGTGCACAAGGCTAATGGCGTCATTCGAATTATCGGGGATTACAAAACCACCGTAAATCCACAATTGGAGGTGGACCATTATCCGGTTCCCACAGCTGCTGAATTATTTAGTGAATTAGCTGGTAGTGACAGATTTAGCCTTATCGATCTTAAGGATGCCTTTTTACAAATTGAATTAGATCCTGAGTCGCAGGCAGCATTAACAATAAACACTCCCCTGGGTCTTTTTCACTGGCTTCGTGTACCTCTGGGCCTTGCATCCAGTCCTGGAATTTTCCAGAGGGTCATGACGCAAATCACGAGTAAAATCCCCAAATGTTCACCATTTTATAATGCCTTCCTCGTGAGCGGGAAGGGGGAAAAGCATGACGAATCTTTGAATCAGCTGATAACTGCTCTACAGGATGCAGGGGCTAGGCTTAGGATCGACAAGTGTAAGCTGTTCCAACCTGAACTAAAATATTTAGGTCATATGATAAATGCTGAAGGCCTGCACATACTCCCTGAGGTGGTTGAAGCAGTCACAAATGCACTGAATCCAACCTGTATTCAAGAACTGCAAAGGTTCTTAGGATTCGTGAATCATTACTCAAAATATATGCCTAACCTTGCTCATATTCTTTCCCCTGTTACCCGGTTGTTAAGCCCTAAAGTAAAGTGGACATGGGGGACTGAAAGTGACCAGGCTGCTAGCAAAGTAAAAGAATTATTTGTCAAATCAAAAGTTTTGGTACATTACAACCCAAAATTAGAGCCTAAACTGGTTTATGACGGCTCACCCTATGGGGTGGGGGCGTGCCTGATGCATGTCATGCCGAATGGCGAATCGTGTCCAATAGCTTTCGCTTCACGGAAGCTAACTAAAACCGAACAAGGTTACAGTCATTTTGATCGTGAAGCTCTCAGCGTGGCTTGGGGAGTTAAACGGTTTCATGAATACGTTTACGGTCAGAAGTTTATATTGCAGTCTGACCAAAAAGCTTTAGTATGGATTTATGGCCCTAAAAAAGGTATCCCACAGAAGGCAGCAGCACGTGTGCAACGTTGGGCAGTTATGCTTAACGCTTATGATTCCAACATATACCGCTTCCAACATATAACGCTTCCAACATTTACCAGGCAAGCAGAATTTAACTGCTGATGCACTGTCTAGACTTCCACTCCCTAACGACAAGGAGTTTGAAGAGGCTGAAGAACAGTACAATGTACTAGCGTTGGAAACCATCTCCAACTTGCCAGTGCTAAACGAAGCTTTGGTTATGGAAAGCAAGCGTGACAAACTATTGTCTAAAGTATATCGTTACGTTAATCGTAGTTGGCCTGAAGTGTGTGATAATCCTGACATGCAGCCGTACTTCACACGCCGCAATGAAATCTCGATTGAAAGTGACATACTTTTTGGGGGGTTTAGAATTGTCGTGCCGACAGCTTTAAGAAGTCAAATTTTGAAAGATTTGCACAGCTCACATCTTGGTATTGTTAAATTAAAGAGCTTGGCTAAGTCTAAGGTGTGGTGGCCTTCTATTGACGCAGATATTGAAAACAAAGTTAAATCCTGTTCTAATTGTCAAGAATTTAAGGATACTCAATCTGCAGGACCCAAGCTAACCTGGGAGTATCCACAAAGCCAAATTCTAGATATCACGCTGATTTCTTAGGACCGTTGGACAATTTCATGTTTCTAATCCTAATAGATGCACACAGTAAAATTCTGTTCGTGCACAAAATGAAAACTACCACTTCAGCTAAAGTTATTGATTGATATTCTGAATAACCACATTGCCGAATAGGCTGATGGATTCTTTAGTTAGCGACAAATGCCCGCAGTGAACCTCTACAAAGTTTAAATCATGGTTAATGAATAACGGAATCAAATACCTATCAGGCCCGGCTTTTGTGCAGTGGGTTAACGGAGATTTATGTCCAAAATTTTAAACGTGTCTACAAAGCTGCTCGGTGGGATGGTTGTTCTGTTCAGGAAAGTATAAATGCATACTTATTATCGTCACGAATCACGATAAGTTCTACCACCCAAGCTACACCTGGTAAATTATTCTTCAACAGAGAATTAAAATCCAGATTGGATTTGCTTTACCCTGACCCTGTGTCCGTTATAAAAAGAAACCAACAAAAACAGATTAAAAGCACCCAACATCGTGCTTCAATTAACTATCAAGCTGGCGATGAAATCTGGTATCGTGACTACAATACCAGATTTCATCGCCAGCTTGATAGTTAATTGAAGCACGATGTTAATTGAAGCAAATCTAACCCTAAGCTATGGTCGAGGGGGTCTAACAAGAAGAAACTATCCCATTTAATCTATAGTGTACTTACAGAAGAGCTTGTTGAAATGGGTAAGCATCGCGACCAGCTGCGCCCGAGAATAAATTTCATTGATGCTGTAAAGTTATCTCCAAACGCACAAATTCCGGCGGATAATTCTGTCAATTTTGGCATGACAAATAAATCCGCTAATTCTAAAGAACAAGTATTTTTGAAGAAGCGTTATTCTGTTGGCACCTCACGTCACGATCAGGTGACACACGAGCATTCAAATTGTCAGCGGCAGTCAGTGGGCCAATCACGGCATTCCACCATTACCAGGCAGGGAGCTACACCAATCAAAAGCACCTCACCTGACAATTTAAGAGTTGCGACACCAGGTGTCAGCACAGTCCAGTCGAAGTCACCCCACACACAGCCAGTGGGCGAGTCCGATGACGTCACTGTTCCCAGTGAGCTAGCCATGTCGCAAAACTTCAGCGCCTTCCAGCGAGATATTGCAGCGACAGGTGGCCTGGAGCCTTCTTTACTTACAAGGCAGTCTCTTGCTAAAGCATCGGAGCCCGCTACGGTGAAAGACAACAGAGGAAGCGTAAGGTTGCACCATCTTCACCACGTGCAGATGATGCTGTGCAGCGTCCAAAAGCGTCAGGTCGTCCGAAGCGAACAAAATGAGCTCCAGACAAGCTCAATATTTAATAAATAACCGTAGGCTAATATAAGTGTTCGAAATCTGTTCTACGTCAGCCCAAGTGGGGGTTGTATTTTAACTTGTATGATGCTCGCAACATGTGTTTGGAAATATTAATACGGCACACTTGACGTTTTTGTTTTGTATACATATATGATTGAAGTCCTCTCTCTAGCAAAACTAAAACTATTAAGTTCTCCGTTTCTATTCAATATATTTCGACCAAACTTGGCCAGAGAGCAGATAGCAACTTTTCCAAATTTTACACCAACTTTTATGCAATTCCATGCAAGAGTAAACGTAGGAAGCCACACGTAAATTTGAAAACTGTTCACTTGTTGTTGTTATTGTTGTTGTTCTTGTTCTTCTTGGCTGACACTGATTCAGAAAAAACTACTGCACCTACCTAAAATCTGAAACATGATCTAAGCCAGAAATTTCCCTGGGCTTCACCCTTACAGGCAACGCTTTTTCAATTGGTCGATCCATTCTTGAGTTACGGGACCCAAACGATTGTTTGATTGGTTTACATTGTTTTAACCATTGTATTTAGGGAACAATGCCACTCAGCAAAGTCCAGATCCATTCTTCGTGCATGCATAAACCTTCATAGCGCGACACCATATCCGTAAAAAAGATACACGGATTACAAACAAAAACGTCAAGTGTGCCGTAAAAAAAGGGTTATATGATTGAAGTTTCATTTTACTTGTTAAAATGTACACGGATAAAAATTGGTGATTTTTAATTGAAATAATCAAATGTACAATTCAGAAAATTACATCTGTTTAAGTGCTGTTGTGCTTTACCAATCATATACGTTACATAAAGCACAACAGCACTTAAACAGATCCAATTTTCTCAATTGTACATTTGATTATTTCAATTAAAAATCACAAGTTTTTACCATGTACATTTTAACAAGTAAAATGAAACTTCAATCATATAACCCCCTTTTTACACCACACTTGACGTTTTTGTTTGTAATACATATCCACCCAAAACCAAAACTGGTAAGAGAAGCCGCCAAGTTTACAAAAAGGGTCGGCCTTTCAAAGTAGTGATATCATTCAGCCAGGGAATGGCCGCCAAGGTTAATCCTATTAGCCAAGTTAATCGCACCTACTAATAGTTCGGAGGTTAAATGAAAACTAGAAGATTGCTACTAGCAGTAGCAATCTTCAAGTTTTCATTTAACGTCCAAAGTATTATACGGCTCGATTACCTTGGCTAATAGGATTAACCTTGGCGGCTTATCCCTGGCTGAATGATATCACTACTTTGAAAGGCCGACCCTTTTAGTAAACTTGGCGGCTTCTCTTACCAGTTTTGGTTTTGGTTGGATATCACGAGTTTCGTAGGCCTATGAATGTACAAAAAATCATACGATGTAATTGTCACCCCTACCTTTTTTTGTCTGGAGGTATTTTATTGTATGAATGTTCTCACTCATAATTTTCACATTTGCTATTGTCATTCCAAATAAATTTAAAACAAGCGTAACAGTATGGTAATTTCAATGACCTAATCAATTCCTATGGAATAAGAGATACCCTGTGTCTTATTGAACCAGTATTGAGAAATTTATTCGGGTCGTGGGGCAGATAATTCATTTTGAATTCGCGTACCGTAAAAAAAAAAACGATTTGGATTTGGTGGGAAACAAAACGACCAAACCTTTGCAACAAAAGATACTCCGTCTCTTAGTGAACCACCTATTTGCAACAACAATGAATTCTGACAATTAGATACTGAAACGATAAGCGTAACACTTAAGCATGTTATGATCTATTGTTGGATGACAATACAAACAATGGTTACAACAATAATTATGCACTTACGAGCCACTTCAGGACCAGGTTCTTCTAGCTGCAACACGCATATTAGAAAAAGGCACTTCCCCATATGACGCTTTACCTGTCTGCCGAAATTTAGATCTGGCAACTTTCCCTAATCAGCTGTAGACGTGTCGTTATACCCTATGAGAATTAACATGGGAGGCTGCGGACTAGTTACTAGTTACTATAACACAAATCAACGTTATTGAGGACACTTTCTCTCCATGAAGGACATTCCCACATTTTCGTGTTGTGTTTTTCTTTGTTACTGGACCCAAGACACCTGATTCAACTGATTTGTAAAGTGGGTTTCAGTTAAAAGACACAGTCTGCTAGTGAGCAGCCATCTGACAACAATTACACTCTAACAATTACGCTCTAACAATAAAGCTCCAACAATAAAAAAACGTCTACTTGGCGGCGACACACTAGCGTAAGTCTAGATAGATAAGAAGTAACAATCACTAACCAACAATGTGCGGTGCATGAGGCCAATCATTGCAAAGTGGCCCGCAACAACAGCACCTCTGTAAACAATGAAACTTAATTTGCTACACCATATTATTGTTAGCCAGCGAAATTGTTTAAATGATGCTGCCCGAGCCTTAAAGCTGCGTCGGGCAGATCACGCTAAAACCCGTTGACCCTTTAACTTTTAATGTTAAACGATTAGTGAAAATCGATAAATATTCAAAATGCGTAAAAATACATAGACGGGTTCATTCAATAATCGTTTATTAGCCAGCTAAAAATAATTGCTTAAACGAAGCATAAACGGCTGGAATAAACCACTGGAAGATTAAAATTAAGGATAAGTAAAACTTGGAAAGTCGGATAAATATATGCGTAAAAATACACAGACAGGTTCGATCACTCAATCAGCGTTTGCGCCTGCCAAAAATAATTGAGCGCACGGGTCGTTAACTCAATCAGCGCACGGGTCGATCACTCAATCAGCGTTTCAGCCTGCCAAAAATAATTGAGCGCACGGGTCGTTTTTGATGCACCGTTTTCAATATGGAATTGGGGGAGGGGTTGTTTTATGAAACAGCCAGCTTAGCTTGCCTGGAAATTCTGATGCACTGTTTGCAACATGTGGGTTGTTGTTTTATGAAACAGCCGCGTAGCAGGTCTGGCGTTTCTGGTCATATACTCTAATAATATGGCTGCATTGGCCTATAAACCCTTCCTTTTCAGGTAGTAGCTAGTTAATTTGCTGAAATGTTTATATTCTCTTAAGTAATTAACTGAGCAAAAAACGGCTTCGCCGTTTAGAAAAATAAAACATTAGAGCCCGTATCCCCATACTCACAGCCCTGAGGGTACACGACTAAAAACGGATTACAGTTCACTCGAACGCAACGAACTATAATTTGAACTATAATTTGTGTTCATTTTGTGTATGCATTTTTATCTTTCAATTTTGTAGCGTTTTGCTGTTTATGGCGTCTATTTTGTGGGTGTGCTTATGGGTTTACGTTTTGCGAATGGGAGTTCAAATTATAGTTCGTTGCGTTCGAGTGAACTGTAATCCGTTTTTATTCCGGTACCTTCAGGGCTGTGAGTATGGGGATACGAGCTCTTAATGTTTTTTCTGAACGGTGAAGCCGTTTTTTGTTCAGTTAATTTGTTGGCTTTTTTCGCTTCCATTTTATATGTGTCCACTGTCCTCCGATTTTTGTTTTCGAAAAAACGGAACATTAGAAATGGATACTTATGTTTAGGTCCCACCGAAGGTTTGTCCCATGATTATTATTTGATGGCAACACATTAACGTATTTCGAAATTAAGCTTGCGTCATCTCGACGAGTAGTTGATTCTGGATTGTTTCAGTATCGTGGCAACAATCGCCGAAACAATCAACTGGCTTCTTGAAGCCCGCATTGATAAAGTAAATAAGTCATTCAGTTTTGTCGGCCGCCCAACTCAAAATTTAAGACTTCGCACCGTACGGTTTAAAACTTGAAGATTTAAGGAAAAATCAAGACCATTATTTTAATTTTGGTTCTCCACAACGAGGCAGCTAGCTCAAACAACGACAATGTTAGTTTCCCGGCACCCAACCATCGTTGCATCTTGTTGGAGTGAGCTATAATCCGATATTGTGCACCTCGCCTATTGTTACCCTATTGTTACATGTTGCAGCATTGTAACATTTTGACATTGTTAGCCGCTCCGCAGCCTCCGCCTCCTCCTCCTGTCCAATTTTCTGAAATTCTCGTGCGCAAACGAACTTTAATTAGCACTGCCGATATGAAGCACTAAAATAATGTGATGTGCAAGAGCACTAAATTGTGATATTGTCCATGAAAAGACTTGAAAAGAGTCTGTAGGTGACCACTCATCTGTAAAATTGCGCTATAATGTTTCTCTGTATTGATGCAAAGTTTTTTTTATTGCCACGTTCTGGGTATCAAGGCGTTTTTATTGTTCAGTTGGTACTGCATTTATATACGGCATGCTTGTAGACTATAATAAATTCAAGTTCTTGTTGAGGGTTCTTGCTTATATTTTTAATAACAGTTCGGTGTTCATTCCAGCGAGCGTGCTATCCTAGTCGTGTGTAGTTCGTAATGATCAGCTCTATATCGGCCTAATAGCAGTAGATTTTATTCACCATGAAAGCCCCTGAATCAATTTGGGATATTTCAAGCTGACTAAATGTAAAGGATCGAATGATGACTTAAATGTTCCTTTTGAACGATTGGAAACTAAGAAACACATTTGATGTCCGATTACTATAAATCTTTTTGGATCAGGTTTATAGTGGTTGTGGTGCTCATGTAAAAGTCTTTGGGTCTACATTTCAAAGCACAGGAGTTAGCTTAATCAACATGAAAAAAACGCTTTGTTCTAGGGTTTCTTTTTGAGAGCATTGATCATTTTCAGTGAAGATCCAGGAACACTAGAAACAGTTTCTCCCTTTTCAATGAGAGATTCGATGTCTTGAGTGGACTCTAATAAAATCAAGAGCATTAGCACGAATTGTCTTGTTCGTTAGTGTAGAAGTTCTATCTGGTTGGTAACTTTCACCTGTTTGCAGTTCACCGTGTTCAGAAATTTCATTTCCACAACACTGTGTTGAACCCATTTTCACTGAAAGTTGAGACTGCGTATGCTGAACAAAGTGAAACGTGGCAATTCCCTGAATGTAGGCTATTGACGGCGAGTAGAGCGGAAACGAAAGTGTGGCTTCACTGAAAACAAAGTTATGGAAACTGACTGTTGGCTAAATTTTCAAAACTGACGCCAAAGCCTAAGGTGAGCTGTAATTGGATGAAATAAATTATAGGGTTAATGTAAAAACGAGAGTTGATTAGCCCATAAGCTAACAAAGGCAGAATGACCTGCAGGAACAGGGGTTACATTTTTCCATTGGGCCAAGTTTTTTAACCACAATACTAATACGGCGTTATGCAATTCCTTTGATGAATACCTACGTTATAATATTCACCAGTAGGCGGTAATGCTCTCAGCATTGCACCACTAAACAAAGGTAAGGTAAAGGACTGATTGATTATGTACCCTTTATTTCTCATCATCCAATCATGGCCCGCACCAAAGGCAAGGTAAGTGGTTCCAGTTTGTATATCCGTTTGCATACAGTCATTGTCATCAACAAATTCTAAACAGTCTTTGTCATCTTTTAGCCTATTGACGACGGTAAAATTGTATTCTTCTCCAGTCACTTGGTTAATGCTAGTGGCTAGTGGCATTTGTCCAAGGTTTTGCTGCAGTGTTACACCACTGTAAGTGTATTTCAGAGACAGGTGGTATCCGTAACCGACGTATTTTCTTTTATTGTTAAATTCCTGCCCGGAGAGATATACCTTTTGGTCGGTCAAATTGTCACTTTCCCTTTCCAAACAAAAAAAAATAATGGCAGCAAAATCATCAGGGAATAGTGAATAGCTCAAATGCAGGTTTAATCCAAATTGCATGTCATGATGAGGAATAGGAAGGTCAGCCTCCTAAGAAACCTTCTTTATTTTTTCAATGAGGAAATATGGAAAAACTATGGGTTTTCAGCATATTTCGTCCTTAACTTACGAATTTTTTACGTTATTTCAAAATGATAATTATGAGAAACACCTTTTCCCTCCATGGTGCTGTTTGCTAGTTGATTTGATTGGACAGAAACAAATAATGACCATTATTCCGGCAAAACTTGCTTCAATTACTCTGCCGGTGATATATGTAAGCACGAGACTATTGAGAAGTTCCACCTTTCAAAATTCAGCATTTCTATGGGATTTACCCAAAGGCTTTTTAGATAAATAAACAGACAGTAGGGTAGTAATGCGATATTCGGTTACATATATACCCCCACTTCCGGTCACGAGATAAAAGTGGGGGTAATGATGCACTTCCGATCATCTGTTGAAAAGTGGGGTGTCACTTCCATTTTTCGTCAATCTGGAGGACGGTGGAAAAGTACTGTTTGCTTCCTCCGATGATATCACTTCCGGTCACGTGATCAAAGTGGGGTAATGATGCGCTTCCGGTCTTATGATGAAAAGTGGGGGCGTCAGTTCCGGTTTTTACGTCAATCTGGAGGAGGATGGGAAGGATACCCTTTTTTCATTCTTCATCAATATGGAGGTGGGTGGGAAAGTGCTTTTGCTATCTTCTATGACGATACTTCCAATCACGTGATCAAAAGGGGGTAATGACATCACTTCCGGTCATGTGATGAAAGTTGGGACGTTACTTCCGGTTTTCATCAATATGGAGGAGGGTGCCTTTTGCTACCTTTTTTCGTTTTTGTTGATGTGGACGATGGTGGGAAAGTGTCTTTTTTTTTTTGTGGAGAGAATTACGCGTAGAGTACAGCCTGGGGAACCCAAATCCCGAACCGTTTCGCTCTAAGACCGACAGTTCTCGAGTTATCAGGGTGGGCCAACTTGCCGAAATTCGAGGTACCCGATTTCCGGTGTGGGCTAAATGTAGGGCACAGCCCAGGGAAGCCAAATCCCAAATGGTTTCGCTCTAGGACCAACAGTCCCCGAGTTGTGGGCATATTTCGAATTTTGTGGGCAGGGTATCATGCATGGGGGCCAAATTTCGCTCCGTTTTGCTCTAGGACCAACGGTCACTGAGTTATGGGCATTTTAAATAATTTCGGAAATTGAAACTAAAACCTGGGGGCCAAAAAATAGAAAAATGGCGGCATTTCTGGTTCCGGGCCAAAATGGTGGCACTTTCGGTTCCGCTTCCGGTTACCATGACAACCACCTGCTTGGAAAATGGCGGCACTTCCGGTTTGCATGGCGGCGACCATCTTGTCTGTCTGTCCCCTGAGTCTACCAAATCGCATTTTCCTACTACTCACTTCCTGTTATTACATCACTTCCTGTTGTGACATCACTTCCTGGTGCAATGCATCATGGGTAATAATTTTCCCTATATAAGGAGAGATCCAAGGGGGAAAAAATGCAGTCCAGATGTAGTTCTGGACTCGAACACACGGCCTCCCAGCCTTGGTGCAGTTGGGCGGGGCGACATGCACCATATCATATGTGCAACTTCTAATATGGCGCATATAGCCCTGCCCAACTGCACCAATGCTGGGAGGCCGTGTGTTTAAGTCCAGAACTGCATCTGGACTGAATTTTCTTCGTCAGATCTTACCTTATATAGGGAAAATATTTCCCATGCATCACACCAATAAAGTTGGCATAGTCCCAAAAATAAAAAAGTTGGCACACTTCCAGAAAATAAAAAAAGTTGTCACAGTTCCAAATATAAAAAATAAATGGAACGATTCCAAAAATAAAAAAGTTGGTGCAATTCCAAAATAATTCTTTTTTGAGGAGAGCCTATAACTTAACTCTCTATACAGCCATTGACAACGAATCTGATGTGTCGGAAATCTTGGAGGATGCTTGCAAAAAAAATACAACAGTCAGTTGAAACTTTCGAAGAAAGAGGCAGTGGTTGGTGCTTTTTGAAAGTTTGGGGTATCACCGTAAAAGTAACAAAAATCTATCCTTTTCGTCCTAGTTCTTTCTTACCCTTGCCGAGTGCATTACGCAAGAAAAGCGAAGTTATAGTGAATGTGGAAAATTCTGACGAAAAGTGCTTTCTATATTCCGTTTTAGCCGCTAAAATGAAGTGCTACGAAACCAAAGTTAAATATTACGAACCATTTTTAAATACTATACACCATTCCATGTTGAAGTTCTCCATGACTCTACGACAAATTGATTCCTTCGAACGAGCCAACAATTTGTCCATTAACGTAATTTCGTACAAGGGTTCGATAGGATTACATCCGATGAGAGTGAATAAAAACATGGAAGGAGAAGTAATTGACTTATTACTAATAGCCGACAAAAAAGAAAATACTCACTACTGCAGCATCCTCGATATTGATGAGGCTACTCCGATTTCAAGGTGCTGGAACATAATAGAAAATTTTACTGTCATAACTGCTTCGCGGTCTTTACTAAAGAACGATCCATGATAAATCACGTCGGTAAATGTGTGAGACTGAATAAGGAGCAAGTACTTACTTTCCTATCACCTGGTAATAACACGTTAAAATTCCAACACTATGACAGACGTAAACCTCATCCATGGATAATTTACGCAGATTTCGAATGTATGCTCAGACCCGTACAAACTAGTAGCATCGATGCATCTTTGAGTTCATCTACTAAAGTCAGTTTGTATTCACCTAGTAGTTTTGGATATGTGGTTATTGGCCCAGAAAATGAAATCGTGAGTCAAAAATTCAGCCTCGGTGAGGATGCAGTGGATGTGAAGATTTACGAATGTATGAATATTGAAATTAACAAGTTTGCCAGTATTCTATCACGACCAAAATCTCTGATGAAGAGTGTCGAAGATGAAATTCAGTTCCTGAAAGCTGATACTTGCTACTATTTTAACAAAGTCATGCTGACAGATAATCTCTCATTGAAGAAAGTCAGAGATCATTGCCACTTCACGGGAAAGTTCAGAGGTGCTTCTCACATAAAATGCAATCTGGATGCAATGAGCATAAATACTATCCCGATCGTCTTCCATAATTTAGATATGCATCTACTGATTTCTGTCACGAAGTTTACCGCTGTGGTACCTGGGGACGGTAAACACGTGCTCTAGTGTGCAGGATTCTGTTTGGTGGTAGTTTAAGCGGTATCGAGTGTGTCACGATGTGTAGGAGGGCAGAGCGTGGTTCGGTATGGCCTCTTGTACAAGACGTTTACAGGCTTGAATACTGCACAAGCGTGCACCCAACACGCCAGAGGTCCTTGGATCAGGTGGAACCGGTAACTATGGTGAGTCATGAACTGTTTAGATTTGCGTATGGATTGAAAACAGTATTTGTCTCTCCCAACTTTTGGTTTATTTTGATCCAACAAGACAGAATTGGTAAAAAATACAATCGGACTTCGGTACTCATACGGCAGAAGATGATGTTTGCGCCTGCGTTGTCAGCTCCTCGGTTGGGAAAGCTTTCTCTGGGCTATGGTCTCGGTATCATTCATGCAGGAGTTGTGAGGGTTAGTTGCCATCACCGACCTAATCGTTGAAGCTCCTTGCAAACGGAAATAATCATAATCCGGTCGTAGGCTATGCTTAAAACGTATCAGGTGTTAAAGGATAGGCATCCTTGGCTAAGTTCTAGAGCATAAACTGTGCTGGTAATCCCTTGCCTAATCCATGGAATAAAAATGGCGGATGGCATCCATGTTTGTTTCCTTCCTTCTACTTAGGTGGGCAGAAGTCAAAGGTAGAGTAACGATGGGAGTAAAACGTCCAGCCGTTACGACTGCTAAGCTCGGAAAAAAAAGTAAACAAAAACGAATCCAACAGTTGGGAGCGACAACACAAGCGCAACAATATCTACGCCCATGTGGCATTAAGAAAGTTTAAGTTCTAACAATATAGATGGCGAGTATTGTTGGGCTTACAGCTTATGTGGTCTGGGGTTTAACAATAAACGTAGTGAAAGTATAATACAAGGATTATTGCAATAACAGGACTACGTGATTACCATTGTCTTACTCTAGTACTGTAAAATCCACTTAGGTTGTATTTTCCTCGGCCGAGGGATTGGTGTTAAACCAGGTAATGTGGTCTTAGTATGATTTGCAAAGTTTGCTTATTTGCAGGTTATATTTAATATGTAAATGTAGGTTTTACAGTTTTTTGCTTAACTCTAGAGTTTTATGGCCCGAGTAAGCCTTAAAGGTTGGAGAGGGAGGAGGCCATTGGCAAGTGTCACGCTCGTGTCGATATCACCAGAAAGGGGTTTTTAAGGGGCCCTTGCGTGGCACTGTGACAGTCTCCCCCCCCCCTCCCTCGACAGGGGGTGCGAGGGACATCGGGGGACAAAAGCGGGGAAAGAAAAAAAGGAGCAACAGGGATGCAAGCAAGAAAAAGCAAGAAAGGAAACAAACTTAACTCAACAAGCAGTTTAAAGACAAGATCATGGGGAAACATCGTGTGGTGGCAAGCCGAAGAGGCGGCGCGAGCGACGAACAGGGAAGGGTGATGGCAAAGGGGTGGAACGCGGGCGGGCCAGACGGGGCACCCGCCGAGAGGGAACCACGCCATTACAGCAGATGGTAAGGCGAGACGAACTAGAGGTCGCAGAGGACCGAGAGGAGCAAGCAGAGGGCGGCCGAGACGAGGCAACAGAGATGGGGGACGAAGCAACAGAGATGAGGGAAAGACTCGAGGAAAACAGCGAGGGAGAAGGGGACATCGAGGGGGAGGGCGAAGGAGGAGGAGGGGGGGACGGTGCAGGTAGAGTGGCCCGCAGTATGGAGGAAGCGGAGGAAGAGGAATCGGGAGAAGGGGAGGCAGGAGGGACAAAGTAGGCGGAAGCATTTACGTCCAACAAAAAACGGACGTCCGTAGACAGGACAAGTAAAGAGGTGTGAGGGTCAAACAGTTTGTACGCCCTGCGGTCGGGGTCATAGCCTACATAAATCATGGGGGTAGCAGTAGGGCTAAGCCGACCATCCCGTAGAAGGGGGTGGACGAAAACGTAGGCCAAGCATCCAAAACGTTTAGTAATATTGGCTTGGGGGACGCGACCGGACCATAATTGGTACGGGGAGACGTCACCGGGAATCGCAGAGGAGCACAAAATGTTGTTTAAAAGGGTGGCCTCGAGGCAAGCAAAGCCCCAAAAGTGCTCTGGTAAGTCAGCGTCGGTGAGTAACGACCTCACAATTGTCTTAACGGCCAAATTTGCTCGCTCCGATAGGCTATTCCGTTCCGGGCAGCGAGGTGTGATAACCGTGTGTACGGTGCCATTAAGGGAAAGGAACTGTTGGAGGCGATGGGTCTGATAGATAAGTGCCCTGTCGGTAACGAGGAGGGCTAGACGCTGACCCGTCTCGACTTGGCGACGAGTTATCTCTCCAATAAGGATGTCGGGGATAAGGGACTTAGCGGAGACAACATGACCGAAGAAGCGCTTGGTTCCTATGTCCACGATGAGGAAAAGGACAGATCCCCCACCAAGGGCTTCCTCACGGCTCACGTAACATTCGTCGGCACTCCAACAAGTAAGCGGGGGGAGGAGGGGTCTGTTAAGGACTGCAGGGTGGCTCCCTCGCCGCATCTAAGTGCGTATACAGATATCGCAATGGAGAGGGGACTTACCAACCAGTCGAGGAGTAATGAGACTACCCTTGGAGACCATACGACGTAAGCGGTCGTAGGAGGCATGACCCATGCGGTGGTGGAGCATATCGGCATTGAGGACTCCACCTGCATGTGGTGGAGCGAGTTGGTCCGGGGGGGGGGGGGGCCCCCGGCGGGGACTATGCCCCAATGAAAATAACGGTAAAATGCCGTGGGAGCAGAGCCGATACGGACACCTTGAATGGTCTGGGGTCACAGGGAATGCAGGGGTTATGAGCTCTAATGGGGGTTTCTTTCTTCCAGCTGAGCATGGTTGAGGTACTCGCCTGGCTGGTAAGTTTGCGGTTCGTAGGGCAATGCAGAAGCGTTTAAAGGGACATTTGTATGCAAGGGTACATCAATACTTGTAACTGTGCCTAAAGGTGCATTTATATTTAAGGGCTCAACTACATTCAAAAGTGCAACTGTGCTCAAGGGTCCATTTGTGTATTCTTCATGCGGGGATGTTTGTAACTCAAACTCAACACTTGATACTAATTGTTTGGGTATAGTCTCCTTTCGAGGTAGGGGGAGGTCGACTTCTTGCATTCTAGGCAATCCAAAAACAATATTTGTTTTACCCTGGAGTCATGCTTCCCTTAACTTTCGGGATATCGTATCTCCATAAATGTCATAAGTAGTATCAACTCCTAAAGGTACATTAAACAAATGCATATTACGATGCCCAAACATGATCAAATTATGTGGGCGTTTGGCTTGCCTTACATAAACACCTTTGTCTCTTAAATTAGAGTTTAGTCCGCTATTGATCATCCTAGAAGCTGATAGCAAGTTTTGGGATGCAGTTGGCAATTCGACGATGTTGCGTAGGATTGTTGAATGTTTTAAGAGGTTACCAAAACGGTCGTAACCAGTTACTTTTTAATCTCCAATTAATATCCCATAGGCGCAGACGCCGTCAGAAGCCAACTGTATTTTAACTCTAGGACATTTGTCCCTATCAATTAACTTATAACATTTTTTGGTTAGGTTAACCGTAGCACCGGAATCATGTAAATAATTTTCCTTAGAAAAAGGTAGTGCTACGTTGCTAGGTCTTAATTCTAAAGTGTTCAATACAACCTGATCTTGTGGCTGTGTCGTCGACAAATTTCGATAAGCACATTTTCTTTGAGTTGAGTCTACCTCTAGGCCAAAGGCCTGGTGTTGTTGGCAAAGGAATGCAACCGTTTCTGCATTTGGGTTCATTGTTGGCCGGCTTTGTTGTTGTCGGCCCGTATCTTCGGCGTTGACACAGTCCAGATTGCGTCCCGGTTGCTGGGGTGGTGTCCTTTGGGTGCGGGCGCTTCCAAAATTTCGTGATCGTTGGCAATTGAAGTTGGGGTCATTTTCTTCACGTGTGAGAGGTGTGCGCGTGCCGCACGCGCTGGAAATATGCCCAAATCCGAAACACTTCAAACATCGTGGCCCCAGGGGGCGTTGTGAAGGGTCTATAGCGTCACAGTTGTAAAAATCGTGATGAGGACTTCGGCAAAATAAACACGAAGTTGGACGTCGCCTGGGCTGAGGGCGTCTAAGTTGGTTGCTGGTCGTTCGCCGATTTCGGTCAGGTTGTGCATGAAACTGCTGTGCTTGATAGACTTCCTGAGGTTGTTGATATGAGGTATTATAGAAATAACGTGTGTCTTGTGGGCAATCAGGTTGGGGATGTTGGTAAGTAGACCGAGTTAGGTTAGGCAATAAGATTTTATCGTTGTAACCTGTACGTCTATATTCATTGAGTAGTTGTGGGTTCTCTTGCAGGTATGCTTGGGTTTGTGCTATTACAGCAGGTGGAGGCACGAATGTTGGTACGCCAGTGTTAGTATATTGCAGGCTGTCTATTAATTCGGACTGTAACAGGGCAAACGTTAAGGTCGGCCTGCGCTCAGAAGCGTTTCCCTTGTTACGTTGAGGTTGGGTTGGTGAATGCCCCTCAAGGCCCATACACAAGCTTCATTTTCCGTCAGTGGGTAATCTGTCGCTACGATTTCCGCCATTAAAACACGGACTCTCCTTACATAGGTAGCTATGTCTTCTTGATTTGCCATACTCACTGACATAAGTTTCCCGAGTTTTTTCATCTGCTGGAAAGGGTCTACTCTTGCGTAATCCGCATTCAGTTGGTCCCAAATCTGTTTCGCTGTTTGTTGGGCTTGGAAATGGACTATGATTGATGGAGCAACTGTTCGCATTAACATGAGTTTGCACTCAGCGTTTTTCGTCTGTCATTCGGCTATTTCGTCAGGTGGTGCCTGTTCTGGATTCGGCCTTGGGTTTGTCAGGATGTCTGGTTCCCACGTCTTTTCCTCTGCTAGACATTGGAAAAAGGTTTTCCAGATTCTGAAAATCTCAAATCCAGTCAGTATGGGGATTCCCTTATAATTGTGTTGTGGCAGTGGATTCTGGCGGTTGCCCCTCAATTGTGGGATCGGATTTCCGTGGTGGCCCCATAGTTGTGCCATGGTGTCGGTATGTAACCTTCCCTGCCGCTTTGGATCTCAGTTGTGAGTGCAAGAGGAAATCATCTTCGGTCGTGTACCTATTACGATGCTATCTCTTCCGGTAATAATTCGTCTGTGCTTCGGTGCTCCGAGTTGGCCAAAGTGTTGCGGGTTACATCAAAGTTGCTAGATGAGGTACTATTTATGCCACCTTTCTATCCAGCCGATGCTACCATTTGTCACGAAGTTTACCGCTGTGGTACCCGGGGACGGTAAACACGTGCTCTAGTGTGCAGTATTCTGTTTGGTGGTGTTTTAGGCGGTATCGAGTGTGTCACGGTGCGTAGGAGGGCAGAGCGTGGTTCAGTACGGTACGGCCTCTTGTACAAGACGTTTACAGGCTTGAATACTGCACAAGCGTGCACCCAACACGCCAGAGGTCCTTGGATCAGGTGTAACCGGTAACTATGGTGAGTCATGAACTGTTTGGATTTGCGTATGGATTGAAAACAGTATTTGTCTCTCCCAACTTTTGGTTTATTTTGATCCAACAAGACAGAATTGGTAAAAAATACAATCGGACTTCGGTACTCATACGGCAGAAGATGATGTTTGCACCTGCGTTGTCAGCTCCTCGGTTGGGAAAGCTTTCTCTGGGCTATAGTTTCGGTATCATTCATGCAGGAGTTGTGAGGGTTAGTTGCCATCACCGACCTAATCGTTGAAGCTCCTTGCAAACGGAAATAATCATAATCCGGTCGTAGGCTATGCTTAAAACGTATCAGGTGTTAAAGGATAGGCATCCTTGGCTAAGTTCAAGAGCATAAACTGTGCTGGTAATCCCTTGCCTAATCCATGGAATAAAAAGGGCGGATGGCATCCATGTTTGTTTCCTTCCTTCTACTTAGGTGAGCAGAAGTCAAAGGTAGAGTAACGATGGGAGTAAAACGTCCAACCGTTACGACTGCTAAGCTCGGAAAAAAGTGAACAAAAACGAATCCAACAGTTGGGAGCGACAACGCAAGCGCAACAATATCTCCGCCCATGTGGCATTAAGAAAGTTTAAGTTCTAACAATATAGATGGCGAGTATTGTTGGGCTTACAGCTCATATGGTCAGGGGTTTAACAATAAACGTAGTGAAAGTATAATACAAGGATTATTGCAACAGGACTACGTGATTAACATTGCCTTACTCTAGTACTGTAAAATCCACTTAGGCTGAGGGATTGGTGTTAAACCAGGTAATGTGGTCTTAGTATGATTTGCAAAGTTTGCTTATTTGCAGGTTATATTTAATATGTAAATGTAGGTTTTACAGTTTTTTGCTTAACTCTAGAGTTTTATGGCCCGAGTAAGTCTTAAAGGTTGGAGAGGGAGGAGGCCGTTGGCAAGTGTCACGCTCGTGTCGATATCACCAGAAATGGGTTTTTAAGGGGCCCTTGCGTGACACTGTGACAATTTCTGCGGCAAAAAACTTCCTTTTGGTAGTGGACATTCTTGCTAGAAACACCGAGCGTTTCATGAGTATGACTTTTACGAGATACTTTTGCTTCAATGATAAGAGATTTTCGGTAAGGTTGCGTTTATTAGACAGTTATAATTTCCTATCTTCGTCGATGGAAACTTTGGCTAAAAACCACAAGAAAGATCGACCCTTCAACATCTTAAAAACTGCTCTTGAATTGGTAGATTGGTTCGAGTCGGGAGAAGTCTCGGATTAAGTGACGCAAAAAGGCCATTATCCATATGAGTACGTGCAGTCTATGGACGTTTTTAAAGAATGGAAATTACCTCCTAAAGAGGCGTTCTTCTCCACTCTACGAGGTGAAGGCATCACTGATACAGAGTATGATCATGCTACGTCTGTTTGGAATTTGCTGAAGGAGAAGATTTTTAAAAATTATCATCGTGTATATCAGCTGATCGATGTGTATCTTCTAGCCGACATTTTCAGACTTTCAGGGAAACTTGGTAGCTCAATGACGACATAGACCCGTGCTGCTATGTGTCCACACCAGGGTTTAGTTGGGTAGCCTTGACTTCGGGAGCATACGACGGCTCCTTCAAATCCTTAAAAACCAGCAAACTCCAAAGTCCTCGTCTTCCCGCGTACTAATTACCACCGACCACTATGTCGTTCTCGAATATTTTTACGGGTTTATTAGCGATGCTCATTTCTCCAGTTTTCATGTCGTATTGCAGTCCAAAAACAGTATCGGGTTCTTTGGGATTTTGGAAAAAAATCATCAGGAAATATTTCACCGTTTGGCCTATGACTTGTCCAGGTAACAGACTATCTAAAGATCTGAGGGTTAGGAAATTTGGAAGTTCTGGGGGTGACTTTCAAACCAGTACTGATAGATGCGTATTCGTTTCGCGTAGCTAGAGCAGGAGTTGAGTATTCAGAAAGATTAGGATCTTACGCTATCGGAGTTGAATGCTCGACGGAAGGTTTCGGCGATTCAAACTTCTCCATATCGTTCACCATGGCTTCCCAATCATCGTCATCTTCATCCTCGGATTTATAAGTTTTTTTTATGGGAGTAATAATTCGTATACGTTTTAGTCGTTTTCTCGTTGGAAAACCGGCAATCGCTTTCGCAGGACTCGCTACGGGTGGTGGATTAACAATGGTAGGTTTCAAAGTACTAACGACAGGTTAAAAAATTCTTGTAACGATTCTTCATGATCTCGTTCGTCCAAACGTTGATTCAAAAATCTTTCCCGTAAACGTATTTTGAGATTTACTATTTCACGTTTCTTTTCCATGTTATCTTTTTTCTTTCGTTTGTTTTTATCATCGAACGAAAACGTACGTTCATCACGTCCCTCGTTTAAAGTTTTGTCGATCGATAAAAACCCGTACGGATCATCCCAACACGTTCTACACAACGTTTTAAACTCCGGAAATTGCATGTCCGGACCGACGTGATTTTTGTATAAATGTTTCAGGTTTAAATCGTCCACGGGAAATACGATTATAAATTGGCGTTATCTTTAACCACTTGTTTGGGAATTCTGGTGTAAGACTGAATGCAATAAAAAACGTCGGTGTTAGAATGACGTTTTTGAGTGAAGTAACGTTCTATGTTTTTTTGTTTGTCTAAAAGAACATCATCAAAAAACCTCGAGATTACGAAACTTGGTGTCCAACTCCTCGGGAGGAATTAAATCGTTTTGAGAGTTGTGAAAACTCGCTATCTCCCGCCCTACGGTTCCCTCAATTTTGGAAAATATAGACTGTAAAGCTCGGTATTTCGCTTGACACAGAGTCTTGCTGTACACATATAATCTGTTGTAATCCAACCGTCCTTCGTTACAGATAAAATTAAACAGTAAGTTCATCTTCCCACATTTTGCCGATCCTATAATCAGGCATCTGATGTTTGAAGGCAGAAATGGGTGATTTTTGGGTTTTTTGGTCGGCACGAAGAAATCGTAATTTTGAATATCCATTGTTTTTTCTTATTCAGAAATCAAACTCATAAAGTCTTTGTCCGAAAACTTTTCGTTGAATGTATTAAATTCGACGACTCCGTAATCTACGTTACACCAAAGTTTTACGGTTCTGGGAGCGTCGTTGCTGATGTACACGGAGTTAATTTTACCACTAACTTCCGACAAGGACATACTTCGGCACGGAGCCAAGTTAAACCACGGTTTTTCTATAACGTTTTTGTTAAGTCTTCCTTTAGTTTTGTGGATGTTGTTGTACACCCACGTTCTGAGACATAGCTGCTTATCCAACTGACCTTCTGCCTTTTGACAGAATGGGTAGCAGGTGGAAGTGGAGTGCGAGTAATTTGGGTAACTGAACATCGTCAAAGAAACGGGTTTCTGCTCATCGGTTTCAATTTCTAAATTTTCGCAGATGTATCATTTAAGATTTTCACATCGTGGTTTGAGATTCGGGGGTCGACGGAGAAATCCATCCCTTACATCTGGAATCTTTGTTCAAAATGGGAGAACCTATTCCTTTTAAATCCTCGAATTCTACGGAAGGAGATAAGATGTACTTTACTCCATTTTTTTAATTCATCGCATTTTCCGTCTTAACTTCTAGAGAATTTGATTGCAACAGACTCGAAAGATTTTCGTACCAGGTAGAATGAGACATTTTAGAAATTTCTTACTCCTTTTGTTTATATATAAAAAATCATCGTCAAAATGCCCGTTAATAAATTTGGACAATCTTTGAAACGAACGCAAAGAGATGTGAAAGGAGTTCCGGGTGTTGGATTTATATTAGACCTGAACCATGATTATGACATGCAGAATAAGCGACTTACTAAAGTCGGGACTGCTACAGAACCCGAAGATGTCGTAATTTATTCCCAATTTCCCAAATTAAAAAACGACGTAAAAAAATTTAAAGCCGACGTAGGATAAAAGAAAGATGTGGATGGACATTTTAACGCTGAAAAGATACGTATTAAAGATCTTGAAACTCCCTCGCAATGTAAGGATGCCTCGACTAAGGATTACGTCGATTCAAAAACTGTATCAGACATGCGAATGAATCGCTTAACTAATCTAGCTGCTGGTATAGATCCCAAAGATGCGGTGACTTATTCACGGTTGATAGATGTAAAAAAAAATTAAAAACTATGTTGGAGGCAAGTGCCGATGGTCAACTCGACGCGAAAGATAGACGAATCAAGGATCTGGCATCTCCTGCACAATCTAAAGATGCAACGAATAAAGAATACGTCTATGTGAAGCTTCTCATCACAAATGAAGTTGAAACCAAACTCGGTTACGCTTTAAAGGAAGGTCCCGATGGACTGCTATATGCAAAAAATAAGCGAATCAAGAACCTTGCATTACCCACACAATCTAAGGATGCAGCGAATAAAGAATACGTCGACGCAAAGCTTCTCGGTATAAACGAATTAGAAACCAAACTTGACAATGCCTTGATCATGGACTCACGCGATATATTCGACGCAAAAAATAAACGAATCTGTAACCTGGCGAACCCCCAAAGCCCTTCAGAAGTTGTTAATAGAGACTTTTTCTTCGAGATTCTTAAAGAATACTATGAAATAGACAAACTTCAAACGTCATTGAACGAAGACGAGGATGGGGTACTCGATGCCAAAAATAGACGAATCAAATCTACGCTCCCTCCAACTGCGGAACACGACGTGGCTACTAAGGGTTATGTCGATAGTCGAATGGTTAGTTTAAACGTAGGAAAAAACTCCCACCCGATGCGGAGGAAGCCAAGAATCATTTTGAAAACGTCGGTTTTGTGATGGAAAGCTACATAAATCCACGTATTGACTGTATAGTTACTTTTTGCGGAACTAGCCCTTACCCTAAAGGTAACTTTTTCACGTGTATCAATAACTATCCTCACCAATACTACTTATAAACATCCGGTTGGTATATCCTGGGAATGAGTATAACAAGTAGCAGAGATCAAATACCTAGTTTAAACCCTCCAGATATAAAGATACGGTGTTTAATAACTAGGTTTCTGGATTTGTCGAAAAGTGTGCTCAAGGACAAAGGATTTCAAGTTTATCTTCATCTTGAGAGACTTCTCCAACCACCAACTTTAAGTATAACGGAAATACCGATTATCCTGCGCGATGGTCACGTGATTTATATAATGGCTGATACGGCAAGCACCGAGGATAAAGATTACCAACTAGATATATACCTAACCAAGACTTGCTGTATAACATGGTCAAAGCAGAAACCATATACCAATCCATACGAAGAAGAATGGGGATAACTGAGTTAAAGAGCTAACCATCTTAAAATATCTTGGATTTCAAGATATCATATTATATCCCTTGCACGAGAAACTTAGAAAAAATTAACAGAAATGACCACACAACGCTTGATTAAAATTTTGCACCCTGTCATAATTGTATTTAATGGGACCCAAATACTCCGAAATGGATGACGGTGGCTCGAGGTTGCCGAAACTGTCGAAATAACAGGGTATGTCAGTAACTGTCGAGTAAGCCACCCAATGAGTTCCGTTTCCGTCGTGAAAATTTTCAGGATTAACGATGCCACATTCGCCACGAGGTTTAGGTTTTAACGGCAGATGATCCTTGCTAAAAGTACCTCTATATTTAGGAATTTTCAAAACTTTGACCAATCTATTTAAATTGAGATTCGTGAACGGTTTAATAAAATTGATCAGACCTTCACTGGCCTTAGAAAGAGCCCTCTGCCACGATTCGCTTTTTTTTTTGCGTTTCAATCCTGAATCCTCCATCTTCTTGTTATGTCTCACCATTTCTTCCATTACCTTAGCATCGTTCCGGCTCTTTTTAACTGCAGCGGCAATACCGGTGGCACCTCCGGCTAGACCACCTACACCGGCTAAGATGGGTCCCAGCAATGCTAATAATGGTAAAAACCCACCTCATTTCGCGATTTTTTTTCTTTTCATCCTGCTACGTTTTTTCCCGATTTTACTTGTTTTCGTTTTTTGTTTCACCATCTCTCTTTTTTTAATAAATCACTTCGACTTTGCCTTTATCCAATTTCGAACTCATTTTTCTATCACCGATCAACAGCGCATGGCACGTCGTGTTAGATGGAACTGAGGCATTAAATTTCAACTTTACTTGCATGTTGACTATGCCGGACTGAAGTCTCTCCTATTGCTTGGAACAGTCTAAAACCACTAAAGGATACGTCTTTTTAAACTGCACCGAATCGATACACAAGTCCCCGACATTGTACAAAGCGCGTCTAAACTCTTGAGCCATTCTAAACAGGATCGAGTATTCTCCAGTAGTGTAATTTACGTTTAAGTCCCAGAACGGGTAACGTTCGGAATTTAAAGTTACATGAGCGTCTTTAAGACTGCAGTGATCGAATACGGCTGGATTTTTAGTTTGCGCATCTTTTCTATTAGTCTGCAGAGCTAGAATAACCGAATAGAATAATATTTTCGACAGTCGAAGTAGTAAGTATGCACCATGCGAAACTAGTGTTCTGAGGAAGTTCACAACTATCATAATGCCAGTGTCTAAAACCCAAGTCCACATTCATCCAACCTTCTATTTAGCTAAAAAGCCAAAGTTTTTGCTCGTTAGATGTGGTTACGTGCGGTATGTGCCACGACTTTCCCAACGGCTGTTGCAGCTGCCCTGATTACAGTATCGTCATTGCTCACCCTAGACAACGTTAGGATATGCTTGGCACCGTACAGCACCTTGTCATAATTTTCGAAAAATCCCATGCAGTGTTTTAAAGGAATGGCGAACGAAAAGCTTCCTTTAGGAGTCATCTCCTTCACAATGATGGAATGCCGTAATTTGATTCCGATGTTATCGTTCAAACTGGAATCGGAAGATTCTGCCGCATCAAATGCCCAGCAGTTCCCCAGCAACGACACTTGATCGGTCGAACCGTACCTAAGGAGACCTTTCATGACAGTCCCATAACCGGGGTAATTTAACTCGTTCACTAGCTTATACCCCAAGTGATATTTAATGCTGGAAAACAGGTACATGGAACCATTATTGATGAGAGACACTACGTCCGCATCGGCAAACCTAGAACCGTCGGTATTCAGTAACCTGCCTTTAATTAGAAGATAACTATTCGCGACGTGTAGGAACAAATCCTGGTTTTCAATTACGATTCTAATTTCCGAATTGACGTTGTTTAGATTGGTTTCTACTATCGGATTATACTCGTGAAATGCGTAGCTCTCCACGGAAGAATCTTGTTGTAAAGATTCGTTTATATCGAGGTAATGTTCCGTTAAACTCATCTTCTCGCTCTCGTGATAAATTTGATGAATGCTGCGTTTTTTACACTTAATTGATTATTGATGATATCTATGACGAATCCTTTTCCAATTATTCTTTTTTTTTCTTTCGAATAATAACATTCTTTTTTTAATATGTACAAAATTATTTTTTAGACCTCATATGAAGTCTGACAGTAAGAGTTTCCCTGTTTAAATTTATCATCTCGTTATCTTGAGAAGTTAACCAAATACAAATATTACGAATCTTGTCGGTAGTTACGGGAAGGTAAATTAAATTTTGAGGGAAAATTATCATGTTATAACCCGGTGGCACTCCCGGATAAAAAGCGTATATGCAAGGTTGAGTGTCATCATTCACGTAGGAAGACCCGATTATGGTGGTATGAACGAAAATTGTATTGAGCCCCATTATATCCACAGATTTTTTTCTTTGCTGAGTTTTAGTATAAGTTCCCTGAAGGAACCCTAGAACAGTTCCTAAATTATTATCTCCCAGAAACGAAACGCCGTAGAGCGGATTATTTATAACCAAATTTGTTTTTAAAGTATTGTGATTCGGTTCTAAAATGATGGCATTTTTTTCATGACCACTTCCTTCCAAAGTAGACTGTATAAAATTATTCAAGTCCGAAATTTCGTAAGCACCAGGAAAGACTCGCACCTCGATCCAATTCGCTCCACCATCGATGGTGTACACAATTCGTTATTGTCAGCGTGCACGTTGAAAATACTGTAGTACGTATCCAAGGAGACGAGCGCCATTTCCTACTCTTTTTTAGGGTCTAGGTACATGGGCGTTTTTAAATTGCAGCTCAGTTCGCCACCTATTCCTGTTAAAATTATTGAACTGGAATCCATGCCTTTTCTTTTTTTGTTATTTATTCTTAATCATGAAAAAGGCACTGAAAGACACTTTACCACCATCCTCCAGATCGATGAAAATGAAGAAAATTACTGAGAGGCACTTTCCCACCATCCTCCAGATCGATGAAAACGAAAAAAGGGTAGCAAATGGGACTCTCCTACCATCCTTCAGATCGATGAAAAACTGGAAATGATACCCCCCACTTTTCATTACCCACCGGAAGTGACACCCCATTTTGATCTCGTGACTGGGGATATGTATGTTTGTGACCTAAAAAAGGTAAAAAAAGGCATCCCCTCCAGAACCAAAAAAAAACGAAAAAAGATAACAAAAGCAACCTTCCTCCAGATTGACAAAAAACCAGAAGTGACGTCCCCACTTTTCATCATGTGATCTGAAGTGCATCATTACCCCACTCTGATCACATGACCGGAAGTGACATCATAGGAGGAAGCAAAAAGTACTTTCCCCACCCTTTTTCAGATCGATGAAAGCCGGAAAACAGATAGTAAAAAGCGCTTTTCCACCCTTTCCAGATTGACGAAATAATGGAAGAGACACCTTCACTTTTCATCATGTTATTTGAAATGAATCACGACTTTTCATCCTGTGACCAGAAGTGACGTCATAGAAGGAAGCAAACAGTACTTTCCCACTGTCCGCCAGATCGATGAAAGCGGGAAAACAGATAGTAAATAGCACTTTTCCACCGTCCTCCTAATTGGCGAAAAATGGAAGTGACACCCCACTTTTCAACAGATGATCGGAAGTGCATCATTACCCCCACTTTTATGTAAACGAATATCGCGTTAGTACCCTACTACAGACATCGGCAGAATAGCCTCAAAAAAGCTTCGACATACACCATAAGTCGAATAGTAAGATCTTACCCTAGCTTAGCAGCTATGGGATGTGTTCCGGAGTAGGTTTTTCAGCTGCTAAGGGATCTATTACGGGCAAAGCTAGCCCTTTCATTAGGCAATAGGCCTAAATGCATATAAAATACACCAAAAAGATTAAATCGGTCAAAAACTAAACCTTACACACTCAAATACACCTACGTATTGCCTAATACCCGTAAAAATCGGTTAAATGCTATAAAGTACCACCTAAAAGCGCACAAAGTGATTAAGGGGTTTAAAAAGGGTTGAATAAGAGAGGTAACAAGTTAAACAAGAATTAACGACTTTATAGAGTAAACAAATGATGCTCAAACTCCAAAAATGTCAATACTCATCACATCAGGATTGCAAATTTTCAATAGGCATTATCCGAAAATTAGATATTTTCAGTCCTATCTTCGTCAGGAGCAAGAAACGTGTGAACTACAGTCTTCATAATTGTATGCACTCTTCTAAATGGATCGAATTCAATTGAGAACAATTCAAACTTGACTCGTCTGTGGCCCTCTGTATTTAGGAGGCCCACAATCATCTCTAAGCTGCTGATTTGGAGAACGGCTCACCTTTAAATGGCATCTGCAGCTTACTCTAGCCTCCTAAATACAGAGGGTCACAGATGCATCAAGTTCGAATCGTTCTCGATTGAATTCAATCCAGCTAGAAGAGTGCATACAATTATGTAGACTGTAGTTCACACGTTTCTTGCTGCCTGACGAAGATAGGAGGACTGAAATATTTAATTTTGGGTTAATGCCTAACATTGCCTATCAAAAATTCGCAATACTGATGTGATGAGTATTGACATTTTTTGAGTTTGAGCATCATTTGTTTACTCTATATTTCTATCACTCAAAGTAGAATGGTCAAATTCTTTAATGACTTTAATGAGCCATAACGCTTTCCCTAATTGTCCTATCAACACCCACCCACTACCTACTCCTCCCCTCCTGCACCCAACCCCGCGCCACTTCCACACCCCTGTTGACACAGCATTAAAACTCAATTCCCGCCCACCCCCCCTCCAGAGATCTCAAAAGTTCAATCATCCATTGACTGGGAGACACTACTAGCACTGTATTATCTCCTTATGCTATTGAAGAGCTATTTTAAAAGAAAAATGTAAAAACGATCCCTGATTGTTACTTGTTTGGTGTACATTTTGTTTCCTCCTTTAACTTCGTGTGTTTAGCGTACCGAAAATTACTAAGAACCAGAAATTTGGCGACTTTAGTCATATTTTGCTGCAATGTACTTTTCATGTCATTACATCAATTCTAGTTAAATATTTTTCTTTTGAATTTTCTTCTTTTTACAGTATTTTTAATAGCTTGACTACATTTTAATATATTTTCATTTAAATGTGAAAGATCAAGGTTCTTGAATTACACTTTTTAGTAAAATAACAAGTATGACCGTGTGTTCCATTTCTATAACAAAAACGATCGATAGTCCATCATGGATAAAGAAGAGAGCTTTTACTCCATTTTGACAGCAGTTGGAGTATTTTCATTCGAAATTTATTGTGTCGTGGGCTCAAAAAAAGGACTGACTGATCCACTTCGTAGCAATGGCTGTTACCTACCTGCATGCCAAATGTCAGTTGGACTGCACCAATTTGCCAAGGTAGTGTTAACATTTTAGTGGTATGAGTCCTTAGTTAATTTGTAATAATAATGGACGATTTTGCATAATTTTTCGACTAACCAAACTCGGGAGGGGTGCAACACCCTCCACTACAAACCCACCCCACCCCTATAAAATCGTCCCTGATTGAAAATATGTCAGTAAAACAAACACAAAATATTCACATACC
Source organism: Lithobius niger (assembly GCA_023313725.1). NCBI lineage: Eukaryota > Metazoa > Arthropoda > Chilopoda > Lithobiomorpha > Lithobiidae > Lithobius > Lithobius niger. The sequence continues at coordinate 30,186 of JAHWFP010025722.1, forward strand.
CATAGCCCGCATCATAGCTTCGGAGATGGTTGAGATGGTGGCTGCTTCACTTTCTGTGAAACCCATGGTGCCTTTGTATGCTTCGTAAAGGACACTCCCTGACTTGAGCATTCCTTGGATGATGACAGCATTGGAAAATGCAGCCACTAAAACCACCCATGCCCAACCTGTGTCTGGACGATCTTTGGATGATCTTTGAGCAACTGCATCTTTGGTTCTGTAATTACACAGGATAGAAAGATATTGGATTAACAGGGGTGGAGCTACTGGGAGGAGGTGGGAGAAGGAGGTAATTGGAGAAGCAATTGCCCCTCTTCCCCCACAGAACCCAGGCTAGGGTGCGAAATTATTTACATAAGAACACTTGTAAAATTTATGTGAACTAGTTGGAAGCCCGACTAAGGATGACATGTCCATGATAAATGGTGTGTCCCATTGATATGAGTGTTTCCGTTGGTAACCTTTACCCAGATTGCACAGCTGCTGCTCGCGACTTATTTCTCAAATAAGATTTGGGACAGCAGGAACCTTCCTCAACAGATATGATACATAGTGCCAGAGATTGAATTTGTGATTTTATGATTATTCCGTGTCTAAAGGAACAATAATTTACATATTTGACTAAAATTGGTCTTTTTCAGTGAGTATGCTTCGTGAATACGCACTAACACAAATTTAAATAAATAAATAGGCCCAATTACTTGCTAATATAAGCCATCTACTTATTGGTAATGAACTACTGCCATAGTAAGTAGCGTGTGAGCAAAAATAATCTTGATATCGAACCTTTCCCCATTAGTCATTGGTGTAACTCAGGCCGACTGGTTAGACAAGAGTTTTGAATTTTGCTCCCGATCTCCAAAGAAGAACCACTGCAATCAGGTTATCCTTACTTGCAGTACAAATGCTGTTGAGTACTAACTGATGTGAGAAGTAAACGGAATTTGAAACACCCGATGGGATGAAAAGCGGCCTGATAAATTTTATCATCAAAGGGAGAGTGGGAATACTTTGTAAACTGACAGGGAAGACCTATTAATTGTTCGGAAGTGAAAAATGGCTCCATAAATACGGAAAGGAACATAGTCCAGAAGCATTTGTAATTCCTTGAGCAATTTCGTGATAGGAAGGTGGGAATGGTGTGAATTGATCGATAGAAATGAACTGATCAACAATAGCAAGGTGCATAAAGCTGTGATCTATTTAACCGATTTAAATTTGCTGCAGATTATTGGTAAGCTGTGAACATTTGCTTAACCTTTATCTGTGAATTCGTAATGAAGTTTGACCTATTTGTAAACAAAGTTTACGGATGAGGATATCGGCACGATTTAGAAGTAAACAACAACCAAAATATTGAATTTTCGTGAAGAATGAATGGAACGTGTTTAATAGAGAATTTCATTAGCTTTTCAGCGAGCTATTGCAAATTTAAATGGGTCCAATAGGTTCCTAGATACAGTAATTTGTTTGGACTAATGCTGCTTACAGTTTCCATTTGGTTGGAACAAGACATGTGCACGGTCCAGTATGGTATCTGTATTAGTAAGGGTGGTTGCCTTTACTGTAAGATTTAACCATAACTTCCCATGTTAAAACCGAAATTTCAGTGCTTAATTTCTGTGCTGCCTTTCAATATTTTACACTGAAATTTAGTATGTAAGCTTTGTTGGACTTGATAAGCAAGTGTACGAAGTTTTATTATTTTCCAATTTGTCACATTGGATCTGGACTTGAGCTGGAATTGTGATTTTCATTTTTGGGTTTTCTTCTTCTTGTTATTGCCACGACACGTTTCTCTACAAAGTAATCTATCTACATAACTAGTTGTGCCCATGTGCATGCTGCGCACCCCCCCCCCCCGGGGGGGGGGGGGGGGGGGGGGCCCCCCCTCCCCGCCACACCCCGTTGCTGCTCCTTCCTGCACTCCAATAGTGTGGGTTCTGAATATCTCTCCACCTCCCTCCGGCACCTCAGGTGTTTGGTCTTTAGTTTTAAATTTATAAAACTAAAGACCGAAAATGTGAATGGCTCTCACATATGCCCTCCCCCCACATTTACTCTAACCCCCAATGCCCACACTCCTGCCCCCTCCCGGATATGCATACATTGTATCGACAGGGTTCGTCGCATGCAGCATGATTGGTTCCGGGGCTTTGCATCGGCACGTCGGTTGGAGCTGCCAAGAGAGGCTCCCTTCCTTTGGTCATTGGTCCCGGTGCGTTGGTGCGGTTCCGGGACTCCTTCTGCCTGCAGCGCCGTCTCCTGGCGACACTCGGTTGAAACGACTCCTTCCTCCCTTTTCCTGCAAGAACCATATTATAATCTTTATCCTTTAATAATGTCTGTTCCTACAACTGATTGTCTAAATCTGATGTATTTAATGTTCCTATTCATGTAACAATGCTTGATGTATCCCATATGTTCATGCCAATTGTTACCTGCCCTAAACGACCAACTTAGGGGTAGTAACTAAGTGAAGCCTTTTCTGGCATTCCAATCATCAACCCCAAGCATTCCACATGTGAACCATTTTTGGCCAATTTCATTAGAATCTTTTCTTCCCCATTTAGCTTATTTATTAGGGACTAGTCAGTCATCAGTAATCATTACCATCGTTGATACAGGGAGTATTTTTGGTGCATCGGTGGTTCAGTGGTCCCGGGGCGCCCGCGTGGCAGGCGACCATTCTACCACTGAACCACCGATGCACCAAAAATACTCCCTGTATCAACAGATAATTGTTGAGACCATTCCCTGTTCGATATTTATTTCCATCTAGGAACATTGTTTAATGACGTGTTATGTGTATCAATTTTGTAATACATCGATTTTCTCGTTCGTACTCTTTTCAGAGTGTTAGTAATAGTTATAGTACCCCTGACGAACTGTATGGGATTTATCACCCGATGGGCGATATCCCGAACATGGCCAATCCACGAGAACTACGTCAAGATGATGTCGAGGCGAAGCCGAGACGTCATCGCGACGTAGTTCTCGCGGATTGGCCATGTGACTGATATTGCCCATCGGCTCACAAATCCCAAACAGTTTGCCACGGGTTCTATAACTAATTTATTGTACGGTCGCTAACTATTAAATTAAAAAACCAAATTGTTGGGGAAATATAGCTGTGTTAGTTATGCAAACCTTGTGTCGTCACTTTGTTTTGCTGCAGTCAGATTTGCCGCTGATACCATTCGAGCAAGATGAGGGTGAGCGGGAGTCGGCTGTGTGTCTAGAGGGAGATTATTTTTAATCGTATAGGAGAAACACGTTTTTTTTTTATCTTGGCACACATCACGGAAACTTCATCATGCAAAATTTACGTCGTACTCCTTAGGTTCACGTAAGTGGTGTTTTAAAATTTTGTTTTAATCATGTCATTCATGTAATGAGTCGTCCTTCTTCAATTTGCATAATGTGCTTTCTGTGGGTTCTTCGCGTTTGTCATTCTCTGTCATTTCATGGGAGTATAGTATCCTACGTCTTTGGTACCTTTTAATGGAACACGTTGATTTGGACGACAGCAAAGATTGATAGTGCTTAATAATGCCCAAGAAAAGATTCGGCATTCAACTTTAGTTTCACTGCGGACAATTTACAGGCAATTCAGAGGTAACTTATTCCTGCAAACAGTTATGTGCTAAATTGTGGGTAGACAGTTAGAATGTTGTGGGTGTATTTTTATTTCGGGGTGGGGGGGAACTAGCATTACGCTTAATTTTGAGGGATGAAATTTCATGTATGTTGTTTCAGTTGGTGTTTTCGAAAGGCCGACGTAAGTTTACGTAATTTTGTGAGGAGGTAGGGGACGGAGGGAAACAGCGTAACGTTTCATTTTGAAGGATGAAATTTAATGTATAGTTCGTATGTTATTTCAGTTGGGGTTTTCAAAATGCCAACGCAAGTTCACGTAATTTTTTTTTTGGTTTAAGAGTCGCCAGCTGGTTTCTTTTTTTTTTGTGGGGGGTTAATAAGTATTTAAAGTATTCAATTTTCTTGTCTGTGTTTCGACATGTAAAACTGCTTTATGAAACCATGCGTGAAGTAATTTGCTTTTATTTTGTTGCATAATAAAAGAGCACGGGCGTCAATATTTTTTTTCAAACAAGGAACGAAGGTAGGCTACGATTTTATTTTGGTTGACATAAAAAAATCAAATTAATTCTCGCATGAGTTTTATTAAGGAATTCTGCCTTATGAAAGTGTTGACAATGTCTTTTCACCACACTACTGTGCATGGCATCCATATCACACTTTAGTGTGGTGATATCCTATATCGCCACTCTTTAGTGTGGTGATATTCAGTAAAGTGTGGTGATATGGGATATATCGCTGTGCGTTTTTAGCATTGTGTAAGGTAGGGACCGTACGATAACATTTATTGCTGAACCCAATAGCTTCGTTAACTTTACCTTCCGGTCGGACCAACATTAATACTAATGTTTTTTAAGGGCGTATTTTCTTTTTTAAAGACATATGATTTTCTTTTCCAACTTGAATTTTTGTTGCGTCATGGGGCATTCGCCTGTGACGTCATATTGATTTCAGTACCGTCGAACTTTAAACGTTATTCAGTGTTGTTCCGGTCTGAACCTTACCGATTTTTGACTTGTAAATATTGTAAATAATACTGTGACCAATAATTCGGTTTACAGTCCTCTTTTGGGTTGTCCTGTTTCCGCTGTTATCTACAAAATAATGCAGGACGGATCATAATCTTTTGTTATGCTAACTGAACCTACGCGTTTGGTGTCTAAAGGATGACGAAACTAAATCCTATCAAGACCCTTTTAATTGAAAAACCAATAAACAACATTAAAACTTGATTAAGCGTAACAAAAACAGAAAGACACCTATTTTACTCCTCCTATTTAGTTTTAAGCCAAACCAATATTACATTAAAGTCTTTTCGGTATCGGTTCAGGTCGGGGAATCGACGCTTATTACGGGTGCCTATTTAAGTTGTAAATAGTTAGCTGGAACTTGTTTCTCAAACCAGCATGGTCCTATTTAAGATTGTTTTGGGCTAAACCTATTTCGTTGCGTCAGTGGCTTTGTACTGACCAAGTGCAAAAATCATTGCCAAACCTTTCTAATGCCTTTTGTTTTCTCTTTTCATGTCTCCCAATTTAAACAACCTTGCCTCGGAGGGCAAGTAACCAGCCTCCTCCCCCTACCCTTCTGTATCGACGGGGCTAGTCGCAGGCAGCATGATTGGTTCCGGGGCTTCGCATCAGTATGTCGGTTGGAGCTGCCAAGAGAGGCTCCCCGTCCTTGGTCATTGGTCCCGGTGCGTAGGTGCGGTTTCGGTACTCCTTCTGCCTGCAGCGCCGTCTCCTGGCGACACTCGGCTGGAACTACTCTGTCCTCCCTTTCCCTGCAAGAACCATATTGTAATCTTTGGCCTTTAATAATGTCTGTTACTAATAATAATAATAATAATTTTTGGCGGAGCGAGCGAAGCGAGCGAAGCGTAGCCTATAACGGACACCAAATTGCAAAATGTTGGTTGGTTGGTCCGTTGGTCTGTTGGTTGCACATTTTTAGTCTGGGTGGAGCCCAAACGAAAGATCGGATTGGAATGAAATTTGGTACAACGCTTGATCCCCCAAACAGTATTGCTGAGAAAAAATTTGACGTAAATCGAACAATTATTACGAGAGAAATAACAAATTTTCGAATTTATTTCTAACACTCACCATTGTAAATTTGGAATCGTGAATAGTTAAGGAATTCCGACGAAGCATACACTGTGCTGTTGGTAATCAAGAGAACTTTAAAAAAAAAGCCAAAATAAATCATCGTAGCTTCCTTACAGCTAACAATTTTTTTTGACATAACTCAACGAAATAATAACATTTGATCATAACACTTTAACCACTAGAGGAAGACAAGCAAATGGGAAACAAACCATAAGGATTCGTTAACGACTCACATTCGTTTCATGTAAAAAAGAAAGCTTGCAGGAATTCAGACAACATGGCAACCAAAGTGGCGTTGACGCTATCAACGGGAATCTCAAATTTGAAACATCAAATCGCCGCTGCAGAAGGAAACCGTTCATATAATACGACAGACACAGCAGACCACGTATTTAGATCACAACACAGAACAATAATTTGGCTTCGTATTGTAATTTCAATATTTCTAGATTGCTATGGAAACTACACTCTCCATCCCATGTTGCCAGAATAAATAGGCCTAACATCGAATCCAATAGGCCTAATTTCTCCACTGTTGTCGCTTACGAAACTAAAACAGGACTAACAATTTGGCTTAAAATTAGGATTTAGAATTATTTAAATTCTATGTTCACAGCCAAGCTAACACCGGCTGATCAACAATTGTAATAATTCCAATTAAAAAAAAAAAAAATAGCGTTTGGCGTTGCAGTACGTGCCAGAGGTGTGCGCTTCAACATTGTCGTAGAAGGCAGCGTAGAGAGCCGCGGATGTTTCGAATCTTTTGATTGTTGTGAAGTACTATCGTTACTGGTGATTGTTTAGCTTGCAATTAAATGCTTTATTGTTAATATTTTAAATCTAGGATATATACTCTGCAATAAATATAAACAATGTAAGCATTACTGACGGTGGCACGTTCTTTGCCAGCTTAACCACGGCGGCACGTTCTTTGCCAGTTTAACTACGGCGGCTAACGTTGTATTTTACAACGGCGGCGACGGCGCAAAGAGGCTGCAAATAACGAAACGGATACTAAATATGGGTGCAAACGAAAGTATCTTAAAATTAATATGAAACGTAGCCTAGCTAAAATGTAAAAAACACCGGCAAAAAACTTCAGGTCAACTGTAGCCGAATGAATATTGCCCCGAGCTTTTTAAGGACCATTAGCAAACATTGCAAAGCCATTATAATGAGAGGAAATACAAATTTGAAATAAATTTTTCTTCGCTCCGCCTACAATAGGCCCAAAGCCTGTTTCCTAGTAATAATAATAATAAATTAATTTATTGTGGAAACACAAAGGGCCAGGGAAGGGAACTTGTTTTATCCACTGACACCCTGCCCAAATTAACGATAAGCATAAATACAAAATTAAAACATGTGTATAAAACTAAAATTTGTATATTCAAATTGAAAGCACTGCAGGCAAAGCCCTTGTCTAGTCTAAACTAAGTTTAACATAATTACTGAGATCAACCCCTCTCAGTTTTATTTTAAACGAAGCCAGTGACGATGCTTGGACAACATCAGCCGGGAGATCATTCCATGGCCTCACCACACGATGCGAGAAGAAAGATTTCCTACAATCCCTCTTAAAGGGGAGAACGACCAGTTTGAAATTATGGCCACGTGTATAATTCCCACTCCTCAAAGTAAAGAGGTGGGCCGGGATGCTGGTAAACCCACGCAATATAGAAAATGTCAGATTAAGGTCAAGTTTAAGCCTCCTTGTTTCACGTGTCTCTAATTGCAAGAGTTTTAGTCGTTCTGAATAGGATTTATTTTTGAAACCAGGTAAGTATTTAGTAAATTTTCTCTGTACAGATTCGATTAAATTAATATGTTTCAATAAATGGGGTGACCATACCGGACTGGCATACTCCAGAATTGGTCGTACAAAAACATTAAATGCCCACACCAGGGTTTCAATGTCGCGAGAGACAAAGCACCGTTTGATTATGGCCAGCCTCTGTCGTGCCATTTTAACAATGTGGTCGCAATGGGCACCGCACTGTAGGTCGGCAGTCAACCAGACACCTAGGTCTTTTACAAGTATGACCTGATCGAGGGCTTTATCAAAGAGTGCATAATTGTTCATTGGATTTTTTTTCCAACGTGGAAAGTCTTACATTTGTGTCCCGCAATTGGTAAATTCAACGCCAGGGACCACGTTTCAATCTCCAAAAGTGAAGTAGACATGGCTAGATGATCAT
>JAHWFP010025722.1:43091-60660 GCA_023313725.1 Lithobius niger
ACACTCGCACCAAATTGGCTGCCATCAGGATTATGTATAGAGTGTGAGGAATCCGACTGATGACCCGAATGGGGGAAGACAACAGGTTTATTCGTGGGAGCGAAATCAATAATTGCTGAGCCAGAGCCAGAGCCAAAACTTATAGCTGACAACTCGTAATGTTTTTTTCTTCTTTTGTCAGCAACAACAGTTACTACAACTGATTGTCTAAATCTGAAGTATTTAATGTTCCTATTCATGTAACAATGCTTGATGTATCCTATATGCTCATGCCAATTGTTACCTGCCCTAAACGACCAACTTAAGGGTAGAAACTAAGTGAAGCCTTTTCTGGAATTCCATTCATCAACCCCAAGCATTCCACATGTGAACCATTTTCGGCCAATTTCATTATATTCTTTTCTTCCCCCATTTAGCCTATTTATTTAGGGACTAGTCAGTCAGAATTCACTACCATACCTTCTTAAGCTGTACCAGTTGGCAGGCGAGCAATTCAACACCGAAAAATCATTAACCCTGGGCCAAAATGGCGTAAAGGTAACTTGTGACGCAGTCTCGTCCCGAACATAAGCTAATGCACTGTGTCAACCAGCTAATCATTACCATCCGTTGATACAGAAATAAAGCATAAAGGCTTACAACGTTTCCCCCCCACACACACTTGCCTGCCTCCCCCACCCCTTTAGAAAACATCGCCCCGTGACATTCTCCCTTTGGTGCATCCCCAGAAACGTCGCATGCATCTGTTTGATTTAAGGCTAAAAAAAAGCCCTATCACTGAGAAATCCAGCATTAGTAAGCAAGTAATCCCATGTTTAAATTAATCCTTTGAAACAATTCACCTCGGTACCGCGCTTTGCGAAATTGTTGCAAGCAAGTAGGGTAAAATACGATATTGAGTCAGCTATATACCCCCCACTTCCGGTCACGTGGTAAAAGTGGGGGTAATGATGCACTTCCGGTCACCTGATGAAAAGTGGAGGGCGTCCTTCATCAATCTAGAGGAGGGTGGAAAAGTGCTTTTTACTACTTTTTTTTGTCGATCTGGAGGAGGGTGGGTTGCTACGATGCCACTCACCTGATAAAAGTAGGGGTAGGGTGAAATAAGATTCAGCTGTATACCCCCACTTCCGGTCACCTGATAAAAGTGGGGGTAATGATGCACTTCCGCTCGCCTGATGAAAAGTGGGGGGGGGGGGCGTCCTCCATCAATCTAGAGGTGCTTTTTTTCGTCGATCTGGAGGAGGGTTGCTACGATACCACACACCTGATAAATGTGGGGGTAATGATGCATTTCCGCTCACCTGATAAAAAGTGGGGAGGACTACCTTTTTTCCCAGGTTTCGTCGATCCGGAGGAGGGTTGCCACTTCCGGTCAAAATGGGGGTGCACCTGATGAAAAGTGTGGGTTCATCGAACTGGAGGAGGGTTAAAACCTTTTTTTGGTTGTTTTTTTCGTATTTGTCAAGATGGTGGAAAAGTGTCCTTCATTCGTCGATCTGGACCTTCTATTACGTCTCTCACGGGATCAAAGTGGGGGTAATGACGTAACTTCCGGTTGCTTCTGTCAATTTGGAGAAGGGATGTAGAAGAGAGCGCCTTTTAATACCTTTTTCATCAATCTGGAGGGAACCTTTATTTGTATCCCGCATATTTTTTAGACTCACCTATGGAAGAAAGGGAATTGTAGGGATATGACAAATTGTTTCTTAATTATAATAAAAGGAATGAAAAGATTTCTTTCGAAAAAAAGAAAAATGAATTCAAAATCGTCGTTTACATGTACGTATTGTGGAAATGTCTACGCAACTCGACAAGAATTGATCCATCATCTTCCCAACCACCGATCCGATCTTCGGCCAGAGTGTTTACTCTTCGAAAACGAGTTGAAAGACATTGAAGGCGAAGTAACTTGCAAGTTGGTGCATGATGATACGCATCAAATTTATTTCCGCAAAATTGAATATCTCGATTCATCCCTAGCGCTCAATTTACTGTATTATCCACTCAAATTTCTTTTTACGACTTGCTTAGATCAACTGACCAATTGTAAATTTCAACTGTGTTTAGAAGCAGATTTTAGCAGGGATTCCAACACAGTGCGAAGCTATTTCTGGTCCCTCTATAGAGCTATTTACAACGAATCTGACACTTCGGAAGTCTTGGAAGATGCTTGCAAAAAGATACAACAGTCCGTCGAAACTTTCGAAGAAAAAGGTAGTGATTGGCACTTTTTGAAAGTTTGGGGTATAACCGTAAAAGTGGCAAAAATCGATCCTTTTTGCCCTAGTTCTTTCTTACCCTTGCCGAGTGCATTACGCAAGAAATGCAAAGTTATAGTGAATGTGGAAAATTTTGACGAAAAATGCTTTCTGTATTCAGTTTTAGCCGCTAAAATGAAGTGCGACGAAACCGAGGTTAAATATTACGAACCATTTTTGAATATCGTAGACCATTCCATATTGAAGTTCCCCGTGAGTCTACGGCAAATTGATTCCTTCGAACGAGTCAACAATTTGTCCATTAACATAATTTCTTACAAGGGATCAATAGGATTACACCCGGTGAGAGTGAACAAAAATATGGAAGGAGAAGTAATTGACCTAGCTAATAGCCGATGAAAAAGGAAATACTCATTACTGCGCCATCCTCGATATTGATAGGGTACTGCGATTTCGAGGTGTTGGTAGTAACAGGAAATTTTACTGCCGTAACTGCTTCGCGGCCTTTGGTAAAGAAGAATTCATGATGGAGCACACCAGTAAATGTGTGAGATTGAATAGGGCGCAAGTACTCACTTTCTTACCATCCGGCGCCAACACGTTAAAATTCCTACACTACGATAGACGCAATCCTCATCCTTGGGTAATTTATGCAGATTTCGAATGTATGCTCAGACTCGTGCAAACTAGTAGCACCGATCCATCCTCGAGTTCGTCTACTAAAGTCAGTTTGCATTTGCCTACTAGTTTTGGCTACGTCGTTGTTGGTCCAGAAAATGAAATCGTGAGTGAAAAATTCTACCTCGGCGAGGACGCGGTGGATAAGTTTTACGAATGTATGAATAGCGAAATTCAAAAGTTTGCCATGATTATCTCACTACTGAAACATCTGATGATGACTGCCGACGATGAAATTCGGTTCTTGAAAACCGATACCTGTTACTACTGCAACAAAGTCATCGTCTCCTATAAAGTGAGAGATCACTGCCACTTCACGGGAAAGTACAGAGGTGCTTCTCACGTAAAATGCAATCTGGAAGCTAGGACAATAAATACTATCCCGGTCATCTTCCATAACTTGGAAGGCTACAATATGCATCTACTGATTTCTGCGACGGAAAACTTCTCTTCGGGAGTAGATGTTCTTGCTAGAAACACCGAGCGTTTCATGAGTATGACCATTACGTGGTATTTTTCCTTCGCTGGAAAGGACCTTTCGGTAAGGTTGCGATTTTTAGACAGTTATAGTTTCTATCTTACTCGCTCGAAACTTTGGCTAAAAACCACAAGAAAGATCGACCCTTCCCAATCTTAAAAACTGCTCTCGATTCGGTAGACTGGTTCGTGCCACGAGCGAAAAAGGAAGAAATCTTGGATTTATTGACGCAAAAAGGTCACTACCCAAACGAGTACGTGCAGTCTATGGATGTATTTGAAGACCAGGAATTGCCTCCTAAAGCGGCATTCTTTTCCTCTTTACGAGGCGAAGACATCACTGACACTGAGTACGATCACGCAACGTCAGTTTGGAAGTTGCTGAAGGAAAAGGTTTTTAAAAATTACCATTTCATATATCAGATGATCGACGTATATCTTCTAGCTGACATATTTCAAACTTTCAGGGAAACTTGCTCGGTCAATGACGGCATAGATCCTTGCTACTACGTATCCACACCAGGGTTTAGAACAGCAGCCGCGTTGAAAAAAACCAAAGCCGAACTAGAACTGTTTACGCACGGAGGAAAGTATAACTTTATAACTTCCGGTATCAGAGGTGGAACAACTTTTGTGTCGAAAAGGCACTCGATCGCCAATAACAAATATCTACCAGATACTTACGACGACAATTTACCTAGTCTGCATCTAATAGATTTGGATGTCAGCAACTTATACGGGCTAGCCATGACGGAATTCCTTCCCTACGATTGATTTAGCTGGCTGACGAGGAAAGAAATTCTCGAATTTCGCTTTGTGTCGATCGAAAAAGATTCGGAATACGGTTATATATTGGAAGTGAACTTGGATTATCCACCCGAGCTACACGAGGATCACAACGATTATCCTTTAGTGCCGGAAAAGTTTTAAATAATGCCGAGACTCGTGTCTCCCTTTATGAAAGAAATGGCAGGAAACAAAAAGATCCTTTCTACTTCCAAACTGATGACCAACCTGCTTCCGAAGAAAAACTACGTAGTTCATTACAGGAATTTACAATTCTATATGAAACACGGTTTAATCTTGAAAGGTATCCGCAGAATTCTAAAATTTCGTCAGAAGCAATGGCTAAAATCCTACATAGATTTTAACACCGAGAAGCGTCAACTAGCTACGACGACGTTCGAAAAAGACTTTTTCAAATTGAAAAATAATTCGGTATTCGGAGAAACCATGGAAAACAAATTGGAGCGTTTATCCGTTAAATTGACCACCGATCCAAAAAAATCAATCAAGTACAGCACTCTACCACACGCGGATTCCTTCAAAATCCTCAACGAAAATCTCTTACAGGTAAACTTGAAGCTTCGTAACGTCAAGTGCGACTTCCGACTTACTCCGGTTTCTGCATCCTCGAACTTTCCAAACTTACGATGTATGAATTTCACTACGAGTTTATGCGTCAGAAATACGGAGACCGCGCGTGTTTACTTTTCACAGACACCGACAGTCTGTTCTACGAGGTAGAGACTGACGATTTTTATCGGGATATGGAAAGTGAACTAGATACATTCGACACCAGCAATTATGATCCGTCGCATCCTCTATGCAGCGTTAAAAACAAACAAGTCCTAGGGAAAATGAAAGATGAAACGGCCGGCGTCCCGGTAAAAGAATTTGTAAGTTTGAAAGCAAAAATGTACTCATTTTTAGTCGGGAAAGACAGCGTTAGAAAGGCTAAAGGGATTAGTAAAGCGTTAATCCAAAAAGTCTCTGCCATGAAGACTACAAAAAAGCGCTATTTTCAAAAACATCGTCGAAAGCCACGTGGAGGAGAATTCAAAGTAAGGATCATCAGCTCGCCACGGTTGAAATTTCAAAATCATCCATATCTCCCTACGATGATAAGAGATTCGTGTTGGATGATGGAATACATACGTTAGCGCACGGTCACTACAGAACCGGCATGCCGCACGATTTTGACATAATAGATCCGATGGAGGATGAAGAAGCTGAAGAGTGTGCTTTGCTGGTAAAAGATGAGGAGGAATCAACCTATGAAATACCGAGACAAAGCGAAGAAGAAAAAATGGTGACTAATAAGAGGAAAAGAGCCGCTGGTTTTCGTAAGAAATGTGCAACAGAAACTATGGAAGTGAGAAAAGCTAGGTTGTGTAAAATGGCCGTCGCTTTTGCTAAGAAATGTGCGACAGAAACTGCTGAACAGAGAAGAGATAGGCTGGAGAAAATGGCCGCTGGTAAAAGAACAAGAAAATTGATGTAATAAAATTGGTCTAAAAAAATGCCGTACGGATCCCACATTTTTTAGACCCGGATCTAATTAGACGGTCAAAGGTTGCTAATGTTATCGGTCCAACTATTAAATTTTGAATCGTACCCCTTCAGTAGAGCATTTTTCCATCTTTTCCTTTCTTCTTACGTAGTACTTTTTCTACTAAAAACAAGTCCGGAACGAATGTTTTTTTAAATTTCCAGTTCGTAGAAACCCCCGAGAATGGGTTCGTTCGATTCGTCTTTTAAAAGGTAAGTTACCGGATCAGTTTTTTGCACTTTGCGAATCGTGAGAACTTCGTTGGTAAAATTTTGGAGATATCGTTTATCGAACATTTTTTTGACTTTAGAAATTCAGACTTTATCTCCTACGACAAACATTGGTTTTTTAGACGGTCCTTTAGGTCGTCTCAGCAACGGTCCGTGCCGCCTGGTTACTTCCCTCGGTTTCAACTTCGTAGTAGAATGGACGGTGTCGTTGTACTGGGAAACTAACTCGTCGATAATATCTACCCATTTAAAATTTCCCTGCCCGGTGAATCTTTTCCACATCCGAGTTTTCAGGGTTCTGTTGAATCGTTCTACCACGCTCGCCATTCATCTCCGAGTGCGTAGAGTACATGTTGATATTGTGACGCTTAAGGAGTACTTTGGAGTCTTTATTGTAGAAATCACTACCTAAATCGACTTGTAAATTTTTAGGGGGTGTCGCTCCTACGAGTATTTTCTCGAAAGCTTCGGTAACGTTTATACCAGATTTAGATTTAAGGAGAATAGCCCAAGCAAACTTGGACATGACGTTAATACAGGTTAATAGGTAGTTAAATCCTTTATTAAGTTTAGCGTACGGTATCATTTCCACCAAGTCAGCCTGCCATAGATCGTTTAGGCCAAGTACAATCACTTTCCGTCACGGAAAATTTTTTCGCGCTGGCTTGTGAAGTTCTTTTACGAGTTGCTCCATTTTTTTTTATTTCCCATTCCGAATCTTAGTTTCGTTTTCATGATCTTCTTAACGATCGAAGCGGCTAGTTTCTCCCGCCACGTCAGAGAAGGATTTTCTCTCAATCTTTGAGCTTTGGAAGCGAGAACTTCATCGGCGATGTGCCGATCTTTCAAATCCGAACTCTCGGAGTAAGCTATATCGTGTTCTTTACACACTTCGTCTAGTTGATTAATCCCAGGATCTCCTCAAGCCAATCTTTTGTCCAGTTTGGTTCCCGGACCGCAGTATTGGTAGCCGGGCAAATGCAGTTCTAGCGGTAACGTATCTATGATTTTATTTACGATTCCTTTCCCAGATTTGATAAAGGAAGCTCTTTTCGTTCAGCATACCTCGCAAAATACAACTTCCATTTGTCTGTTATTTTTTGCGGTTATAATAACGGACGGCTCGGGGCCGTTAGCTGTGAGACGCCTACATTTGACGCAGTACCTCATCTCGATAGTTCTTTTGTTTTATACGTAAAATCCAAACCTAAATTTTGATAAGCCACCCTTTTCTCCCGCGCAGTTATGATTTGTCTTTGCTGTATTTCCGATAAAATTTCGACCATCTCGTTTCTATGTCCGTCGTGACCGGCCGATGCAGACTCGTACAAAAGTCTGAGTCTCTTTATCAAGTCGTTAGGATCGTCGTAATATTTATAATCTACTCTGCTACCCGCCTTTTTAACCATACCACCACCCTTTTTATCAGAATTTTTTTTTCATATCCTCCCAAATCTGATGAACCATCTTGGTGCTACGATTACATTTGGGTGTACGAGTTTTTGGATCGTTGTTGATAAAAATTGCGTCGGTATTTTGTAACATGTCCGCGTAAGCTGCTTTAACTTCTGGTGAGTAGGAGGGTTCTTTCAACTCTCTCGAAACTAGCAAACACCAAAGCGCGCGTCTCCCCGTATACTGCTTCCCCCCGACCACTATATCATTTTCAAAAATTTTAACCACTTTATTCCCCATGTTAAGCTCGCCTTTTTTCGTGTCGTACTGAAGTCCAAATACCGAATCAGTTTCCTTGGGATTTTCGAAAAATTTTGTCAAGAAATACACAGCCGTTGGTCCGACAACTTGACCGGGTAACAAACTATCGAGGGACCGGAGAGTGGGCATGTGGGGAAGCTCAGGGGGGGGGGGGTATAAATGCGTTTAGCTTGCACCGCGGAATATGAGGGGATAACTTTAGGGCGGTGCTCGTAGAGGCGTATTCAGTTTCAGTTCTACTGGGAGGAGTAGCGACATCGGAAGGAGTCACCGGTACATCTGTTTCGTAGTCGTCACTTTCTACCTCTTTATAAGGTTTAATCGGGGTAGTTTGCGTGGCTAGAGTGTTTTTAATCGGAGTGTTTTTAAATCGGAGCACCGAGCACCGGTGTCTGGGTGCTTACTACCGGTTAAAAAAATTCTTGTAGCGATTCTTCTTGCCCTTTTTCGCCCAAACGTCGATTTACAAACTTTTTAGTTAAACTTCTTTTGAGTTTTGCGATTTCTCGTTTCGTCTCCATTCTTTTGTTTAATAGGTAAAAACGAACGTTTGTATCTCCCCTCATTTAACGTTTTGTGAATTGATAAAAACCCGTAAGGCTTTTTCCAACACGTTCTACACAACGTTTTAAAGTCCGAAAATTCCATGTCAGGGTCAACGTGATTTTCGTAAACGTGTTTCAAATTTAACTCATCCACAGGAAAAAGAATTAATAAATTTGTGTTGTCTCTGACCACTTGTTTAGGAATTCTCGTGTACGATTGACTGCAATAAAAAAGTCGGCGTTTGAATGACGTCCTTGAGCGAAATAACGTTCAATGTTTTTTTGTTTGTCCAAAAGGCAATTGTCAAAAAGAATCAGGTTTCGAAATTTTGGATCTAGTTCTTCGGGCAGAATTAAATCAATTTGAGAATCGTGAAAAAATGCTACGTTCTGTCCAATTTTTTCCTCAATTTCGGTAAATACAGACTGCAAAGCTTCGTACTTTGGTCGACATAAAGTTTTGCTGTAAATATATAATCGATCGTAGTCGAGCCATCTTTCGCTACAGATGAAATTAAACAGCAAGTTAGTTTTTCCACAATTCGCGGGACCTATAATTAGACATCTGATATTCGAAGGTAGGAACGGATGAGTTTTAGGTTCTTTCTTAGGTACGAAAAAGTTGTAGTTTTTAATTTCCATCACGTTTTTTTTTATTTATGCTTTTTTGTTGTTTACGGAGATACTAAACCCATAAAGTCTTCGTCGGTAAATTTATCGGAAGTATCGGAATGAGCTACTGCAAAATCTACGTTGCACCATCATTTCACGTTGCTGGGAGACTCGTCGGTGACGTACACCGCGGTAATTTTCCCGGTGACTTCCGTCAGATTTAAAGCGTTGAAAGATGGCAAGTTAGACCGCGGTTTGTCAATAACATTTTTATTAAGTTTTCCTCTAGTTTAGTGAATATTCTCGTACACGCAAGTTCTAAGACAGAGTGGTTTGTCTCCGTTACCCTCGTTCGCCTTTTCGCAACAGGAGTAACAGGAAGAAGCCGAATGCATAGAATTGGGATAATTGAACGTAGTCAAAGACACGGGTTTTTGATCGTCAAAATCGATATCTAGTTTCGTACAGATATACCGTTTAAGATTTTTCAACAGTTTTTGAGTTTCCGGGTCGCTAGGTGAAATCCACCCTTCATATTTTGATTTTTCGTCCGAAACGGGAGCCCCCAAACCCTTTAAATCCTTAAATTGTACGAAAGGAGACAAGGAAAACTTTACACCGTTCTTAATCTTTGTACCATTCTCGTTTTTAACTTTCAACAAGTTTTTTTGCAAGAGATTTGAAAAATTCGTTTGCCAGGATGGTTGAGACATTTTCTTTCACGGTTATTCCTTTTATTATACATATTTTTTGAAAGTTTAAAAAAGGATGTCGGTCAACAAATTTGGACAACCGTTGAAAAGGCGGGGGGGGGGAGAAGATGATGCGATCGGAGTCGGTCCGAGAGGTGAGCCAGGACTCGGATATGTTTTAACCCCCGAAAACAACTACGATATGCAAAGCAAGCGGTTAACTAAAGTAGGAGTCGCTATCAAACCCGAAGATGCCGTCAATTATTCTCAGATCGGTACTCTGACAACGGACATTCAGAAACTTAAAACTGACTTCTCCGACGAATTAGCTTCCACCATCGAAAAAACACGTTGTACGTAGACGGGTCTGACGGAAATTTCTACGCGAAGAAGAAACAAATTAAGGACGTGGCTTTCCCCGGCACACTGCAGACGCTGCGACAAAAGTCTACGTTGACGGGAATTGGCTATTACAGGATGAGCAAAAAGTATACTTCAACGCAACTAACAAGCCAATAAGAAATCTAAGCGAACCTACTTAACCGAACGATGCCGCTACGAAGGTATTCGTCGACAGCAATTGCTTGATACAAGACGATCAGAAGGTATACTTCAATGCCTCGAACAAACCGATTAGAAATATAAGCGAGCCTACTTTACCTTGTGACGCGGCTACGAAGAAATTTGTGTAATCGTTGTTTCATGATAATCAGTTTCTGCATGAAAAGCATAAAGAAGTCGACTGGTTCGTTAATTCCGTATCTATCGCGAACTACATAAGTACAAGTTCTGGTTTAATTCGTAAAGCAATTTTATACTGCAATGATCTGAGCGTAGAAGTTGTCATTAAATGTATAGCGGGAATGAAAACCTTTCTCATTACTAAAACGAAGGAAGCGCATTCGACTACTACCATTTTTGACATTCCTTACGAAACGGAAAAAGATTCGGCCATCGTGGTACACACGGTCAAAGATTTTGATACGGAAGACGTTTATTTCCAGTTGGATTTGCACGTCACTTTTCAATAGATTTCATTTTATCTAAAACAGCTTCGTAATTACGAGTCTTAGAGAAGCCGCTAAAGAAAAAAAACAAAAGTGCCTGCACCAAATTTGGTCAAAGTTTTGCACACGTTCGTAATTGTATTTAATTCCCGGTCCCAAGTATTTAATCATGGACCGGGGAGGACCCATATTGCCAAAACTATCGAAATAACAGGATTTGCCAGAAATGGTAGAATAGGTTACCCAGTGACTACCGTCTCCATCGTGGAAATCTTCCAAGTTTACGATTCCGTTTTCACCAGTAGGCTTAATTTTTACAGGAAGCGTGTCTTTACTAAAAGTACCTCTAAATTTCGGAATTTTCATTACTCTAGCCAAACGGTTTAAATCATGGTTCGTTAAAGGTTTATCAAAGTCGATTAAACCCTAGGTGGTCTTAAGTAAAGACCTTAGCCACGGGGCAATTTTTTTTGCTTCGTTTTGTATTTCTTCTTGCCGGAACCTTCTACTTGCTTATGATGTCGCACGAGTTCAGCTAGAATTTGTGCGTTGTTTTGTGTTTTTTTTACGGCAGAAACAACCCCTGCAGTTCCTCCCGCCAACCCACCAATTCCGGCCAAAATCGGCCCAAGCAACACCAATGGCAAAAACCCACCTATCTTTTTTCGCGGTCTAGTTTTGAGCGCCATATTTTTTTTTATTAATAAACAACTTCGACTTTGCCTTGGTCCAACTTTAGATTCATTTTCCTGTCGCCAATGAGCAGAGCGTGACAGACAGTGTTAGCTGGCACTGCTGCTCTAAACTTCAGTTTGACTTGTACATCCACGATTCCGGATTGAAGCCTCTAGGACTGTTTGGAGCTATCCAACACAACGAGTGGATAGGCTTTCTTGAACTGAAGCAAGTCGAAACTCAAATCGTTGGTGTCGTAACACAGCTGCCTAAATTGCTGCGCCATTCTGTATAAGCCGACGTACTCTCCAGTAGCAAAATTAGTATTCAAATCGAGAAACGGATATCTTTCGGAATTTAGAGTCACGTGAGTGTCTTGCAAACAACAGTGGTCGAACACGGCCGAATTTTTACCTAAAGCATCCTGTCTGTTTGTTTGAAAAGCTAGAACTAGAGCTAGAACTTTTTCAACCACGGAAGTAGTCAGCACGCGCCAGGTGAAGTTGGTATTTTGAGGGACCTCGCAGCTATCGTAATGCCAGTGTCTAAATCCTAAATCCGCCGTAGTTCCATTGTCTATGAGATTGTAAAGTTTAAGTTTTTGATCGTCCGATGTGGTAACGTGGGGGATGAGCCAAGAAATGCTACTGAGAACAACTTTACCATTAGCCGCGGCTGCAGCTTTGAAGATGACATGCTGGTCCTCGCTGGTCCTCATGCAAGGGAGCACGTGTTTAGTTCCATAAATTAGCTTGTCGTAATTTTCGAAAAATCCCATGATGTGTTTCAAGGGAATGGCGAATGTAAAACTTCCTTTGGGAATTGTTTCAACGATGATGGATGCGTGCCGCTGTATGAAACACGAGTTATCGGTTAGATCAGCAGCTACAAAAGCTGTACTATCCAATGCCCAGCACTGACCGAGCAATGCCGGCTGTTCCGCCGATCCGTAAGAGAGCAGCCCTTTCATTAGGGTACCGAATCACGGACAATTTAACTCGTCTACTTGTATATCGCCTAGATGGTATTTGATATTAGAAAACAGGAACATGGGAGCATTATTAATCAACGTCGCTGCGTCAGCATCTGCATAAGCCGAGTCATCGTGCTTCAGCAACCTGCCTTTAATCAAGAGGTAACTGTTAGCAACGTGCAGAAATAAATCTTGGTTTTCCACGTGTATTCGGATTTCAGAATTTACATTGTTGAGATTTGTACCGACGATGGGATTTGTACCGTCTGCGGCCTTGCAGTGCTGGAAACACTGGTTCTCGTCAGATCCCCGAAGTTAAGCAGCATTGGGCTGGATTGATACTTGGGTGGGTGATCGCCTGGGAATCTGGCTGTTGCAGACATAGGGCCTTAGGGCTTCGGGCAGATGACCAGGAGTGGTTAACGCTCGTTAAACCCTTTAACCCTTTTTGACGATGGGATTATATTCGTGATAGGTGTAAGATTCGATAGACGAGTCGTACAACAACAAAGGTTCGTTGATTTTTAAATAGTCTTCTACAACGCTCATTTTCTAGCCGTTGTTATAAATTTGATGAAAACTTTGTTTCTAGGCGTTAAACTGATCGTGTTTTTATTATTATTAAAGTTTTTATTATTACGAAAGAATCCTTTTCCTTTTTTTCCAAACACGAGCATCTTGCCCCTTCTTTTTAATTTTTAGATGTTAAATGAAGTCGAACCGTGAGGGTCTCGCCATTCAGATTCAACGGCTCGTTGGTCTGAGATGTAAGCCACACTCTTATACTTCTGATTAAGTTCATAGTAATGGGTAAATAGATTAAATTATGCGGAGACTCGATGATTTTGAAACCGGGAGGTGAAATGGATAAAACGAATATAAAGTGGGTTGAGTGTCACCATTTACGTAAGAATTTCCAATGATGTCAACGTGCACAAAAATCGTGTTTATATTTATTATTTCGACGGTATTTTGACTTTCTCGACTCCTCAAGTAAGTTCCTAAATGAAACCCCAAGACTCGAGTCAAGCTCTTTTCACCCGTAAAGGCTATTCCATATTTTGAATCGTTAATTATCAAGTAGGTTCTTAAAGTGTTTACGTTAGGAAGAATCGAAATAGCTTCCCTGTCATGACCATTTTGATCTATCGAGTTTTTGAGAAATTTATTCAAATCTTCAATTTCGTAAGTTCCGGGGGTGATTATCACTTTCTGCCAAGTTATACCAGCATCTGCGGTATATTTAATTTCGTTATTTTTTGAATCGATGTTGTATATGCTGTTATACGTGTCTAAATTAATAAGCGCCAATTCGTAGCTTTTTTCAGAGTCTAAATGAATCGGAGTATTTAGATTAAATGTCAAGTCAGAGTCTTTGCCAGTGAGGATAAAAGAACACGAGTCCATTTCTTTTTTTAATTCTTTTTTTTTCATCCAATAAACAGCGCCATAGCAAAAACGACTTTCCACCCTGCTCCAGATAGAAAAAGGGAAGGCCCACCAGATCGATGAAAACGAAAAAAGGTTGTAAAGGCACTCTCTTTCAGACCCCCACTTTGATCATGTGAATGGCAGTTACGTCATTACCCCCACTTTGATCCCGTGACCGGAAGTGACGTATTAGGAGCTCTAGATCAACAGGTGAGCAGAATCGTAGGAAGTAGCAACCCTCCTCCAGATCGACGAAAGCCGGGAAAAAGGTGGTAACCGTCCTCCAGATTGATGAAAAATGGAAGGGCGCCATTACCCCCCACTTTTCATCAGGTGACTGGAAGTGCATCATTACCCCCACTTTTATCACGTGACCGGAAGTGGGGGGTATATAGCTGACTCAATATCGTATTTTACCCTACTCAAGCAACGATTGTTGCCGCCGACTTAAAAACAATTAGTGTTTGTTATGGTCTGTACGGGGTAGAGTAAATTAGATGTTAAGTAGTCTAGAGTGAGCGTGTGGCATTAAGGCTTGTAAGCTCAATAAAGATAGAGAGACAGAAAACAATTTTACTCCTTTCTGGAAGTGAGCATATGGGAAATAAATGCGCCTTTCCATCCTATCAGGCTGCCAATTTCGGGGCTCATTGGGAGCATCGAAAATAAGAAACTACCGTCGTTTGGTTTAAAGTTGTATTGTTTAGTAGACTCAGATTGGTATTTCTTTTAGCTCAAACGCGGACAATGGCACATTCTGCGCGACTAAAACTTTGTTGCCGCTTTGGTGACACAATAATACGCTAAAATATGATCCAAATTGCGGTGCGGCAGGCCTGGTAAGTGACGCCCTCTCTTTGAAGACTTTAGAAAAAGTGTTATAACCCGAACTTGTAGTCCAAGGCCGTCAGTAGATAGCACTACAGGGAGGGGTACTTAATTGTACGGGATGGTGAGGCCAGTGCACTAGGCCGCCTGCTCCTATTATATACTAGTTGTGCCCGTGGGCATGCTCCGCACTCCCCCCCCCCGGCGGCCACGGCGCGTGGCCCCTCCCCCCCCCCCCCACTTGCACCCCCTTCCTGCACTCCCATAGTGTGGCTTCTGAATATCTCACTGCATCCTTCTGGCACCTCAGGTGTTTGGACTTTGGTTTTAAATTTATCAAGATATATCACATATGCCATCCCCCACAATTACTTTCACCCCCAATCCCCACACTCCTGCCCTCTCCCGGGTCCGCATACGTGTCCCCCCCGCGCGCCCACGCGCCCCCCCCCCCCCCCTGAAAACGCCGCCCCGTGACGCATACCCTTTGGTGCAGCCCCGGAAAAGTGGCATGCGTATGTTTGACTAAAAGCTAAAAAAAGCCCTGAGAAATCCAGCATTCAGTAAGCAAGTAACCCTATGTTTAAGTTAATCCTTTGAAACAATTCACCTCGGTACCGTGCATTGCGACATTGTTGCAAGCAACGATTGTTGCCGTCTACTTAAAAACAATTCAACTCTTTTCTGAAAGTGAACATTTAGGAAATAAATGCGCCTTTCCATCGTATCAGGCTGCCAATTTCGAGGCCACGAAATTAAGAACCAATCGTCTTTGGTTTAAAGTTGTCTGGTTTAGTAGACACGGGTTGTTTTTTTTTGTTTTTTTTTTAGCTCAAACACCGACAATGGCACAGTCCACGCGACTAAAACTTTGTTGGCCGTTTTGGTACCACAACAATACCAAAAAACGGTGATGCAGGTGTGGTAAGTGGCGCCATCTCTTCGCAGACTTTGGAAAAAGTGTTATAACCCGAACTTGTAGTCCAAGGCCGTCAATAGACGGCGACATGGCAGGTTTGGTAAGTGGTGCCATCTGTTCGAAGACATTGGAAAAGTGTCCCAACCCGAATTTGAAGGCGAATCCCGTCAACAGATGGCACTTCAAGGTGGGGTACTTGATTGTACGACGGAATGGCGCGGCCAGTGACTTGGTTGCCTGCTCCGTATAATATATGAAGACTAGTTGAGCCCGTACGCATGCTACGCACCCCCCCCCCCACCCCACCCGTATGGCTCCCCCCACCCTCCTTCCCCACCTCTTTGCACCCCCTTCCTGCACTTAGTGTGGTTTCTGAATATCTGTCCACCTCCCTCCGGCACCTCAGGTGTTTGGTCTTTGGTTTTAAATTTATCAAACCAAAGACCCAAGATGTGAATGACTTTCACATATGGCCTCCCTCCCAATTACTTTAACCCTCAATTACCACACTCCTGCCCCCTCCCGAATACGCATACGTGTCCCACCACACACACTTCTTGCCACCCCCCCCCCCCTTCCCCCGAAAATGTCGCCCCCTGACATTGTCCCTTTGGTCACATCGTAAAGCATGGTAAGCAACTAATCGCATGGTAAGCAAGTAATCCCATGTTTAAGTTAATCGTTTGAAACAATTCACATCGGTACCGCGTATTGCCCCCCCCCCCCCAACATACACCTGTCCCCTCCCCCTTCCCATCCCCCTACAAAAACGCTGCCCCGTGACATTCTTCCTTTGGTGCAGCCCCGGAAAAGTCGCTGGCGTGTGTTTGACTGAAGGCCAAAAAAACCACTATCACTGAGAAATCCAGCATTCAGTAAGCAAGTAATCCCATGTTTAAGTTAATCCTTTGAAACAATTCACCTCGGTACCGTGCATTGTGACATTGTTGCAAGCAACGATTGCCGTTATAACGTGTATTTATTGGGGCCTCGGCCCTAGGCCATGCGCCCACCCTAAGTAAAGTACAACAACTCACACTACAAAGGTAATCTACAAAACATCACAAAGCTTCTACAACATAACAATGACTGAATTGCCCAACACACCCCATTATGACACACTACTGCACTGACAAGATGATGAGACAGGGACGGGGCAAGTGGTAGGATGCCGTACAGGAGCATACTAACACAAAGTGCACAAAAAAAATAACCAACGATGAATCATACAACGGTAGGCCATACTGCAATAGGCAAACTACACCAAAATACCCGCATCTTTCACAAATCTTGCCACAGCATGAAGTCGCTGAGCATCACACTTCCGGGACTCAGCACGTAGCATGTGCTCAGATGATGGGTGCGTCATTATCCACCGCAAGATTTTAGATCGCGCAGTCTGATGCAGCATGCAGTGAAACACAAGATGAGTCATAGTACCAACATCTCCACAGCGACACAATGCACTGAGACTCCATCCTAACTGTCGCCTATGCGCCGGAAGGAGTGAGTGGCCGGTGCGCAGTCGCGATAACCTGCGCGCCGCCCAGAATGGCAAGCTATCAAGTAAAGTCTTAACAGAGCAGACCGGATGCACAGCATGAAGGGTCCGTCCCGTGGTGGCAGCAGACCACTCTTTGTTCCACAGGTCAACCGTCCTGGATCGCAGGAACGATTTGCACGAGCCCGCAGACCTCGTCAAAATGACAGCACATGGGGCATCACTGACAGCCGTTTTGGCCGCAGAGTCTGCACATTCATTGCCGTGGACGCCACTATGCTCTCTGGTCCACTCAACAGCCGGTAGCGCCACCTGAACTGCCAGCCACAGCTTCCAGCAGACCGTGAACATAAGTGGGTCTTCAACACTGAACGACCGAAGTGAATCCTGAATAGAGGTAACGCACGACAAAGAATCTGTGACAATGACAAAAGCCGGAAGCTGCAGATCCGCCACAATGTCCAAAGCAACCGAGATCGCCGCAAGTTCACAGATGTAGCTCGATGAGACACCGTGTAGCATGCGACGGCATTCTAGCTGTAGACCCGGAGTAAAAACACCAACACCACCATTCTTCGTACTAGCCACATATGACGCATCACAGTACACTCGACAAGCATCATTGGAGCCAGGGGAGAAAACAGACAGAACCTGCGGGCACCAAAGCCATGGGCACGGCGGATAAACAACCGACACATTCAAGATACTATCAAGAGTAGGATCTGACAGAA
>JAHWFP010025722.1:65660-107534 GCA_023313725.1 Lithobius niger
TTTTTTTTTTTTTTAGCTCAAACGCCGACAATGGCACAGTCCACGCGACTAACACTTTGTTGGCGGCTTAGGCACCACAACAATACCAAAATACGAACCCAAAAACGGTGCGGCTGGTCTGGTAAGTGGCGCCATCTCTTCGAAGACTTTGGAAAAAGTATTATAACCCGAACTTGTAGTCCAGGGCCGTCAATAGACGGCGCTATGGCAGGTTTGGTAAGTGGCGCCATCTGTTCGAAGACGTTAGAAAAGTGTCCCAACCCGAATTTTAAGGCGAATCCCGTCAACAGATGGTACTACAGGGTGG
The DNA here is from genome assembly GCA_023313725.1 of Lithobius niger. Classification (NCBI taxonomy): domain Eukaryota; kingdom Metazoa; phylum Arthropoda; class Chilopoda; order Lithobiomorpha; family Lithobiidae; genus Lithobius; species Lithobius niger. The sequence continues at coordinate 65,968 of JAHWFP010025722.1, forward strand.
GGTACTTAATTGTACGACGGAATGGCGTGGCCGGTGACTTGGCCGCCTGCTGCCTATTATATATGTAGATGTACTGTACAGTCGTAAAAAATATTAGATGGAGCAACAATAGGGCAGCTCTATTCACCAAAATAGGTAGGATGGGTGGTAAGCACTGCAGCAGCCAACAACCATCCGAAAGGAAGTATTGTTTAGTAAGCTACAACAATACCAATTTTATACCATTGTTGTAACCCTTATACACCACACAACATTCTATTCCATTCTGTTGCAAAAGTAGCCAGTTAAATCGTTCTGTAATACAAACTTGTCAACTGCAGTTGTTTCTGTTTGCAAATAGAACGTTTCTTTATTTCAAAAACCTTGCGAAACACTTATTTAAATATGCAGTATTCACTATTCAGTAATTCCTAGAAATCATGCAACGATGGGCGTTTATTTATTCAGTGTTAACTTATAATTGTATAAGTAAAATGTGAACACTGGGAAACTAGTTTTTAGTTTCTCCAAGCATGTATTTTATAGCCATTCCTCATCTGCATATAGCTTTTACACTTCGAATCCCAAATACGGCTAGCGAAAATTTACACGAAATGACACTGCAGAAATTACCTATAGTAATAATTAAAGAATCCCAACTTATATTTTCGCCTTTCAAACATTCTTTTCAGTTATTTTATTTTTGGAGGAGGGGTGGGAGAATTGCACAGAGATTCGGCACAGAATCTGCGAGCTGCGCTGGCCCCAAAAAATAAAATAATAAAATACAAAAACCACCATCATAAACACAATACGGTGCCCCCCCCCCAGCCGTGGCACTACTCCTATTTTGTGCCGGTTGGGGGGGGGGGGGGGGTGAGGTCAGGCGAGAAACGTGTGCGCATAAATTAACTGCATGGGATGAGAATTGTGTTTTTCTTAGATATTCAGCTTCCTTACAGCATATTGAAAAAATACGATGTTGTGCCATCTGCTTACCAAATAGCAAAAAAATACCGTAATCAGCAATTATTACAGCATATTAAAAAATCACGATATTGTTCCATCCGTTTATCAAATGGCAAACAACACCATAAGCAGCAAATATCACTCTGTGTCAAAATGGCGAAAGTTCTAAAAAATAAAATAAAAACAGTGTTAACTGCCTGACTTCCTCCATAAATAACGAAGCAATGTCTGATCAGGATAAAATGAATGCACACACGTCCTGGACGTGATCATGTTGTAACTATTGCTTTATATTCCATCCCTTGTTAAAAAGTCATCTGGGATAGAAGCATCGTGTTTCGTTGAGCCAGGCAAGTTCATTCAACATAGCCAGAATCTCATTTTACCAAAGCATCGCTGGAATGCGTCAACTTTCCGGCAAGCGTGTCAACTCGCATTGAGTCTGTAGGAAATATACGCGTCTTGTACCCGATCAGGCTGCCTTAGCTTGAAGTAGCTATCTGCGTCACTGCTTCATGTTTGCAGAACGTTGTTGGATGCCACTGCCTGGAGTAAATCTAGCAAGAGTGATACATTTTCGCATCGTGTTATAACTTAGTCAGCCCATGTTTAACCAGAGTTAATCCAGAAAATAGTTACGACCAGTCGGTCCGCATTTGGCCACGACCCAGAATTAGAAATGGAACATGTGGTAATACTATCACGGACACTCCGTCCAGCCCTACGGACTCTTTTATGTCGCTCCTGGTGTTGTCCAATGTTTTTGGTTGATGTGTTAAAATGATGAATATAGTTATACGGTTTATGCAACATAGTTTTAATCCTGCTTACAACTAGTTACAGACCATCTTTCTTTGCAAGGAAATTATCACCAATGCTATTTTACCGTTGGGGTGCTAATTATGCTAATTTTATTCCCATTAAAATACTTTTTTTTATTACACTTTTTATTTATTTTTTAGCTTTAAGTAGTCTGAAACAAAGTAAGCCCAGAATAGAATCGGTTAAATGCCTTCGTCACTGAAGGAGCCTACAGTCTCTCAGACCACCCTTGCTGGCCTGCCGTGCTCCCCCTTTATAGTTACTGACCAAATCAGATTTATCATGCAGCTAGTCTAAGCTGTGCCATCACACAATCACCGTGAATCGTGATCACCAATACCAGAAACGAGATCGAATAAGGCTGTTTGATAGCAAAACCTAAACAAGCCCGAACATAAGCATCAAATTTCTCCAACTACTTAAACTACCCGAGTGCAAGATGGTTCAAGTAGTTGCACAGTAGCATGCACAGACACCCTAAGAAGGCAGGGGAAACTTTTAGTAAAAGGACTCAGTAATATTTTTTCTGAGGACATTTTCTTTCAGCCCCATTTTGGCTTTTTTTTATGACTTTAGTCTCTTTCTCAGGCAAATGTTAGCACAAAAAGCGCATTTTGCGAAAAGGGCAGGTCGTAACGCCACTGTTTATAAAAAAAAAATGTGGGATATTAATTAAACGCCATGGCTTAATGATTTAAGCAAAAAATAATGCTGCCTTTTAAATCATTCCTTTTTAAAATATAAATAAAAATTACAAATAAATTTTTGGATTAAAAATTTGGACCATAAAGACGAAGACAAGGGGGGGAGGGGAAGAAGTTTTTCTGTATGGTGCCCTTACCACACTCTAACATCAGCTGTTCCTAGTTATCTTACAAGCAGAAACACATTTCTTTAAGTATTAAAGAACGTGAACAGAGAAGTGAAGAAAAATATTGTATTGCAAAAATTCTGTCATTGCATCCGATAAGTTGTTTACACTATAAGTTAACCTGTCAAAGCAGTAATCGAAGCAAAATAGGTTTTCTTGTAACAGTGTTACCAACGTTCCAGAAATGCACAGTTTAGTTATTGGCATAACGAGATTTTCTGGCCAAAAATAATGACGTTGAATACCATTCCTACTAGCATATTGAACAAAATATAAAACCTCCACATAAATATTTGCCCAAGCAGAAGAAGCTAATCGAATTGTGAGCTGTATAGGACCTACTCAGTTCCTGTTGTTTTTTATTTACCAATTTAATGAACAAATACTAACTACTCATGCACCTTTTAAGCGTCACAGCACATTCGGGAATCCATTTTGCTGCAACAACGCAGTTAACAATGCAACCCTGAACTAACCTTCCTTCCCCACACCGAATGATAGACTCAACCTGCAACAATGAACCATGCTCCAGCTCATATTTTTGACGACTGTACATAAGATCGTTGAACTCGAGACTACTATGAATGGCCAATTTATTTTGTAGATGCGAGCTTTCAGCGCTGAGCTGAAATGTTTCAAAGTGGACAGCAACAATCACTGCTGAGCACGAGGCTTATCATTGTTTCCTTACAAAGTGGTCGGCAACAATAAGACCTCTGTAAGCAAAAATAAACCAATAATGATGAATTGTTGTGTCGGCTTTTTACTTATTGCCTTTTGAAAAGCAAAATGCCAAAGCCTGGCCTAAAGGTTTCAACTTTGTTCTACATACGCGTATTTATTTACTTCCCACAGAAATATTTAAATGTCAGTGCCTGCAGACCGAGTCCGGAAAAGGAAGCGGGGCTGCGTCGTACCCGGGGTTGCTGATTGCATAAGGGAAGCGAAAATTTGATTGATGAAACTTAATTCGGTCAAACATGGACATACATATGAAACGACTAAACCGTACCAGTGTTACAAACGGTGCATCCAACACCCCCCCGTGCGTACAACGGACTTCAGCAAGCAATACAACATTATTAGCTAGAGGAAATTAATTTAATGCAACAATGCTTGTGCGTGCCATGTTTAAAACGGTGTAGCCAATGATTTGAGTAACAGGATGCGCTGATTGAGTGAGCATAGCAAAGAAAAATCAGCGTTAGTTAGCCAGTGTGTGCAAAAATTGGATTGAACAAAGTTAATTTGGTGAAAGCGTTTGTTGGCCAGTGTGCAAAATATGGATTGAAGAAACTTACTTAATTCGGTGACACATAGACATACACATGAGCAACCAAACCGTACCAGTGTTGCAAACTGAGTTATCTGCCCCACGACAATGAGAGGGACTATTTGGCTGGAGAAATTTACTTTATGCCCCTCACAGGCAATAATATGGCAAAAAAATTAAAAAAGATAAACGTGACCACACTAATTTTTTAAAAGGTCAATCCAACACCACACGTGCTTAGAACAAACTTCAGCTAGGGAGTAACATTAATTAAGAACGAAGCCTTTACAGTGCACATATAAAAGTCCAAACGACGTTTCGGAGAAAACATCCTCCGTCATCAGGTTTTTAATAAAAATTAAAATTTAAAAAACATAGCAATGTACTGCCGAGTCAACCCACCATCAAGTGACACCCATAAACATTAAAATTCAAAAACACAATTTATAAAAACCTCGTAATGTCTCCTTTCAGAAAAGGCAGACAAAGGAGTCGGAGCAAGAAACCCAGTCCTTCAACTTGGCGAGCCAAGCTGGAAAGACCAGGCTTATGCAAATTGCGAGAGCAACGCGAATTTCAGGCCAGGTCCACTTCAACCCGGGGAAGGTTACGTTGGAAATTTGCGTGCATACCTGTTAATCTTAAGTGTGTTTATGACTGGGAAATATTCTTTGAGATATTTACCCTCTGGTATCAAGTGATTATGTACGGGTGGCTGATGGGTGAGAATGACTAAGGATTCAAGGTTAATTCTTGCTCTAGAATTTTTTTCTGTAAATAAAATTTGGACTTTATCTAGTGCGGGGGTGTGCCCTGTGGAAAGTTTATGAGGTGAAGTGCCAGTGGCTAATCAATGCTGCACAAGTGAATTAGATTCTACATGTAACTTAAAATTAGATTTATGTGAGGAAATTCTCTCCTTTAATTTCTGTAGACTTTGGCCGACATAAGTGGATGGGCACGTGACTTCTCCACACGGGATCCTATAAACAGTATTGCGTGTGTTTAAAACGTCGTCTGCTTTGTTATTGTTTTGGTTGTGCCTGGTGAGCTGCTTCAGGTTTTGATGATTTTCTGACACTAGTCTGATATCATTTGCTGCAAGTTTTTTCTTTAACATTTCTGAGATACCCTGCACGTAAGGCAAAGTTACATAATTCTTGTGGGGGGGGGGGGGCGTGATTTTTCTAGGTTTTAACGCTCTACCGATAAGCTGGTCAATGTAACCGAGGGGGTACCCGTTTTCCAAGTACTTCTGTAAGGTATATTTGAATTATGCCTCTAAAAGATGACAATTGCTAGTATGTGATACAATTTTATTTACAGAAAAAAATTCTAGAGCAAGAATTAACCTTGAATCCTTAGTCATTCTCACCCATCAGCCACCCGTACATAATCACTTGATACCAGAGGGTAAATATCTCAAAGAATATTTCCCAGTTATAAACACACTTAAGATTAACAGGTATGCACGCAAATTTCCAACGTAACCTTCCCCGGGTTGAAGTGGACCTGGCCTGAAATTCGCGTTGCTCTCGCAATTTGCATAAGCCTGGTCTTTCCAGCTTGGCTTGCCAAGTTGAAGGACTGGGTTTCTTGCTCCGACTCTTTTGTCTGCCTTTTCTGAAAGGAGACATTAGTAGGTTTTTATGAATTGTGTTTTTGAATTTTAATGTTTATGGGTGTCACTTGACGGTGGGTTGACTCGGCAGTACATTGCTATGTTTTTTAAATTTTAATTTTTATTAAAAGCCTGATGACGGAGGATGTTTTCTCCGAAACGTCGTTTGGACTTTTATATGTGCACTGTAAAGGCTTCGTTCTTAATTAATCTCATATTGGTGCTGTTTATCCTTCAAGGGAGTAACATTATTAGCCAGCGAAAAAGTGTATCATGCAATGATAATGAACGCGAAAATGTTTAAAACGTAGCATCCTGTGATTTGAGCCACGAGAAGCACTGATTGAGTGAGGGCAGTGAACGAAAATCTGCGTTTGTTAGCCAGTGTGCTCAAACATTTTGTTGAGAAACTTAATTCAGTAAAACAGGAACATACACATGAGCGACTAATCTGTACCAGTTTGCAAACGGCGCATCAAACTCCATCCGTGCGTGACACGGGCTTCCTCTAGTTTATCCTTTAAATCTGGTTCCAAATCGTTTTACAGGTATTGCTCTATAGATGTGCCTCTTCCATCGGTCCTTTTTTAATTGGTCAAGTGGTTCAAGGGTTAGGGGAGCTCTAAACGACCAGATTGATTTCTTTACATTGGTTTAAAAATTGTTGTTATGCAATAATGCCAATCAGCAACCGCCAGCTGTAAGATGTAGACTGAAGATTAAAGGGTGTGTTTCCATATCGGTTAATGCAAACCATCATGATAAAGATACGACACATTAAAACAAGCCTGATTACACGATTTCGGCATACTGGTGTTAATTCCCCATGCGGTTGAAATCTTTGCAAATCGTTTGAATCAGGTGTCTTGGGTCCAGTAACGAAGAAAACGTCAACACGAAAATGTGGGAACGTGTCCTTCATGGGGAAAAAGTATCCTCAATAACGTTGGATTTGTGTTACTGGTAACTAACTAGTAACTAGTAACTAGTCCGCAGGCTCCTATGTTAATTTTCATAGGGCATAACGACACGTCTACAGCTGTCTATTGCTAGACAGGTACAGCGTCATATGGAGAAGTGCCTTATTCTAAAATGGGTGTTGCAGCTAGAACCACGTGGCCCTGAAGTGGCTCGTAAGTGCAAAATTATTGTTGTAACCATTGTTTGTATTGTCATCCAACAATAGATTATAACATGCTTAAGTGTTACACGCTTTTCGTTTCAGTTCCTAATTGTCAGAATTCATTGTTGTTGCAATAGGTCGTTCGGTGGTGGTGATGGTGGTGATGTAGTTCCTTTTGTTTTTATAATTATGGATTTGAATTTTTGTTAAAATTCAGAATGGTTCACTAAGAGACAGAATATCTTTTATTGAAAAGGTTTGGTCGGTTTTTTGTTACGGTACACGAATCCAAACTAAATTATCTGCCCCACGACGATAAAAGGGACAACTAAATGATTGAATGATTAACGTTAACCTAGGAAGGGCCAAGTGAGGAGGGATGCGCTGATTGAGTGAACGAAGCGAACGAAAAACAGTGTCAAACCGTGTCAATTTCGCTGATGTAACGGCCAATTGGGCAATGGCAAAAGTGAAAATTATGAATGAGAAAATTTATAGACGTAAAACTTCTCCAGACAAAAGAAGCACAGATGACGATTACACCAAGTGATATTTTCTTCATTCACAGTCCTCTGAAACCTGTGATATCCACCCAAAACCCAAACTGGTATAAGAGAAACCACCAATTTTCAAAAAAACGGTCGGCCTTTCAAAGTAGTGATATCATTCAACCAGAGAAAGGACACCAAGGTTAATCCTATTAGCCAAGTTAATCGCACCGAATAATACTTTGGACGTTAAATGAAAACTTGAAGAGGACGGTACACGAACTCCTACTGAATTATCTGCCCCACGACGATAAAAGGGTTTGCTTGTTATTAATTTATTTGGAAGCATTAGTGAAACGGACATTAGATTTTATGTAGAATTACTGGCCTCATGTTAATTCTCATAGGGTAGTAAGACACGTCTACAGCTCATTAGGGAACGTTGCCAGATCTAAACTTTGGCAGACAGATAAAGCGTCATATGGAGAAGTGCCTTATTCTAAAATGGGGGTTGCAGCTAGCAGCACGTGGAACTCAAGTGGCTCGTACGTGCCAAATTATTGCTGTAATTATTGTCGAAACAGTTGGCTGAAAAATTTAAAATTGGCAATGCTACATTTCTAAGCCAAACGAATATATTTACAATTATTTGATAGAGATTTAAAAACCAGCAGACGATGGTGGCCGACAAAGACGAAACTGTTTCTTCTTCCAAAAGCGGTATGATGACGTCAGCTTGTTCCAGTTGGCACCAATCAACATTATGACTTGCGCCGATTGTTATTCGTGTACAACATTATTTATGCAATATGCCATTGATAAACATCAGTCGTCACCAATCTGAATTCGCTAACCTGATTTATTTGAGTGTACAGTTCCAGCCTTATGCCGTGATTCAAATTAACCTTGTGAGTGAGCGAAACGAACCAACATCAGCGTTTGGTAGCCAGTACGCTGAAAATTGCGATTGAACAAACTTAAGCCTGTGAAACAAGCACAAACAACGAACCACATCCGTGCCACTTTGACTCAATTAACGGCAAATTGGGCATTGGCAAATGTCGAAATTATGAATGACAACATAAATAGACATGAAAACCTCCGGACAAAACAGGTAAAGGTGATGATTAGACCGTGAAATTCTCTATACATTTTCAAGCCTAAGCAATTTCTGATCGTGTCAATTTCACTGGCGTAACGGCTAATTGGGCCACGGCAAATGTGAAAATTATGAATGAGCAAATTTATAGACATAAAATTCCTCCAGACAAAAAAGGTAGAGGGAACGATAAACCGTCTGATCCCATGTTCGTTGACAGTCCTGTGAAGCTGTGATATCCACCCAAAACCAAAACTGGTGTAAGAGAAGCCGCCAAGTTTCAATAAAGGGTCGGTCTTTCAAAGTAGTGATATCATTCAACCAGGGAAAGGCCGCCAAGGTTAATCCTGTTAGCCAAGTTAATCTCACCTAATAATACTTTGGGCGTTAAACGAAAACTTGAAGATTGCTACCGCCAGTAGCAATGTTTTACTTTTCATTTAACTTTCGAACTATTAGTAGGTGCAATTAACTTGGCTAAAAGGATTAACCTTGGCGGCCTTTCCCTGGTTGAATGATATCACTACTTTGAAAGGCCGACCCTTTTTTGAAACTTGGCGGCTTCTCTTATACCAGTTTTGGTTTTAGGTGGATCTAAATTACATGGTACGCCAAAGTAGCACCAATTAGAAAACAACTCGTTTGATACTTAAGGTAAAATTTAACTGAACTGAAGTCAAAACACCACAAGAAAAGAAATAAACTTTCCTGTAAGGTTTCAGATACTACAGTGTTGCTGTACTATTTAGTCCACGTGAAACCTATCTGCTGTATCCAACTACACGTAAATACAACTAAAGCCAGATCCCAAATTTCAAAACTTTTCATGGCCAAACAAAAGAAGAACAATGTAAGGCTACACACTCGACTACTTTTTTGGCTAAATTTTCTCAGTGTTCTTCATTCACACCGTCTACTTTCAGTTTATCGCCCTAATGATTAATGTGTTAAACTTTTATTTCCACATACAGAATGGAAAAAGGATCAGGAAGGGACTGCTTAGGGCCACTGATGATACATTATATTAAGACTAGTTGTGCCCGTATGCATGCTGTGCACCCCCCCCCCCCCTCCATCCGCAACCGCACGTTCCTTCCCCCTCCCCCTTCTTGAACTCCCATAGTGTGGGTTCTGAATAACTCTCTGCTTCCCTCCGGCACCTCAGATGTTTGGATTTAAATTTATCAAAATATATCAAATATGCCCTACCCCCACAATTACTTTATTTAACCCCAATCCCCACACTCCTGCTCCCTCCCGGATATGCATACGTGTCCCCCCCCCCCCCCACACACACACTTGCCCGCCTCGCCCCCTGCCCCCGGGAAAATGTTGCCCCGTGACATTCCCCTTTGGTGCAGCCCCGGAAAATTCGCATGCGTGTGGTTGACTGAAGGCTAAAGAAGCCCTATCACTGAAAAATTGAGCATTCAGTAAGCAAGTAATTCCATGTTTAGGTTAATCCTTTGAAACAATTCACTTGCCCCCCACCCATTGCTGCCCATTGCCCCCACACTCACTTGCCCTGCTTCCCCACTCCCCCACCGAAAACGCGGCCCCGTCACATTTCCCCTTTGGTGCAGTCCCGGTAAAGTCGCTTACGTATGTTTGACTGAAGGCTAAAAAAAACTATCAATGAGAAATCCAGCATTCAGTAAGCAAGTAATCACATGTTTAAGTTAATCGTTTGAAACAATTATTGACCTCGGTACCACGCATTGCGAATTTTCGCAAGGAACTATTGTTGCAGTCCACTCAAAAACAATTGTACACAGATTAGGCTGAGCTGCATCAGGAACTGTGGCATGGATCAGACCCCTGAACACCTCCTCTTTGAATGTGGACCCCTACTGCTGTTAAGGCGACGGGTATTCCGCTCCATATGGACTGCGCGGGACATTGGTAGTCTTCTGTCTCTTGAGCCTGGTCCTGATACTTGCAGTCGGATACGGTCAGTGGCGGTGTTTGTCAAGGAATCGGGCTGCAGGGTGTAGTCTAGGTTCTTTCTCCTTCTCCATCTCGTTCCTCATCAGCTGTGTGGTTTTCGGGTTGATATGTATACTGTGAAGTAGTATGTGTCAGCGGGTAGTACATGTATACGGTAGTTCCCAGATATTTATACTAGGATAGGGGCGCATGGCTGCAGGCCACAGCTCCTTGAATCAAATCAAATCAAATCAAATCAAATCAAAACATTTTAACTCCTTTCTGGAAGTGAGCATTTAGGAAATAAATGCGCCTTTCCATCGTATCAGGCTGCCAATTTCGAGGCCCAAACCCATCGTCGTTTGATTTAAAGTTTTCTGGTTTAGTATAAACACGGTTTTTTTTTAGCTCAAACGCCGACAATGGCACATTCCACGCGTCTAAAACTTTGTTGCCGCTTTGGTGCCACCATACTACGCCAAAATATGATCCAAACAGTGGTGCGGCAGGTCTGGAGAGTGCGCCATCTCTTTGAAGACTTTGGAAAAAGTGCTATAACCCGAACTTGTAGTCCAAGGCCGTCAACAGACGTCGATATGGCAGGTTTGGTAAGTAGCGCCATCTGTTCGAAGGCGTTGGAAAAGTGTCCCAACCAGAATTTGATGGCGAATGCTATCAACAGATGGCACTACAGGGTGGGGTACTTGATTGTATAACGGGATGGTGAGGCCGGTGCATTCGGCCACTGCTACCTATTATATGTATATGTAGATTTTCAAGCACTTTTCCAGGTATTGGTATTTATTATTACTTTCCAGGACATTTCCAGATTTTCATGGAGTTATACGAATTACCTATAATAGAGGTGTGTGCTAACGATTAGTTTTTAAACATTTTCCAGCGATGTCGTTTAGCCAAGAAAAATTCATCATTCATTAGCTCATCTATCATGTTCAAAATGTAAAACTGGTAAAATCATTTGCATACGGCGGAAGAATTCACGTGAACGAAACAGTACAGCAACACTGCAGTACCAGAAACCTTACAAGAAAGTTTATTGTGTTCCATTTCTGTTTTGACTTAGGATCAGTTAAACCTTACCTTAAGCAATAAATTAGTTCAAAACCCTCCCACGCATTTGTCCTGACCCCTACAACCCCCAAACCAACAAAAGGACCATGATCAGATCACCATGCATCCGTGTGCAAAAGTTCAGGTACGTAGGCCGTCTAAATTTTGGGAAAATGGAAAATCTTATTAGCTAGCTAAATAGCTAGCTAGACAGTAACATAAAACTACGTTATTGACACATCTTTCTATCTATGAATGGTGGACTCTCATCCTTTAACTTTTATTTTTTCTTTACCTCTGCATCTTCCTCTTACACTTACCACAATTTGAAAGATTTCTGTCGCATTGGGATTTATCCTCAACATGCCAAAATACGCTTTTAGTTGCTTACAGTTAACAGAAATAAATAGACATAAATCGCTGGAAATAATATTAAGGAAAATTAACAGCGAAAATCATACACTAGAAATAACGTAGTTCAGTAAGCCTCCTTTATGCACTCACATATTGTTGGAGCGGCATGACCCGAATTCGAACCATCTACCCAGTTCGCCCCCAGATCACTTGCATAGCGCCTTAATCGCTATGGCCACATCCTCCACTAGCATAAAGATAACTCACTGAACCCGTTATTAAGGTAACAACCGTGACCAGGGCTCCATTCGACCGAAATTAACTCGGCCACAGTTAACAGAAGTTTTTTCTAGAGTTAACGGACACATGTCTACTAGTGAGGCTGCCTTTTTATCATTAACAATCAATTTTTTAACAATCGATGTCTACAATGGGATGATCTACTGTTACTTGGCGGCGACACACTAGCGTGTGTCTAGATATAATGTGTCACACTACATACATTCGAAGGAATAATTCTAGTCGATGACGAATCAGGAATACAAAATAAGTAATTAGAAACTTTCAATTTCAGCTTTGCTAAACTCTTCTTTCTCACCATTCTCAAGTTCCCTATTTGGCAAAGTATTTTCGCAGATACTATTATCACCATCGCACTGACATATTTCGGTGCATGGAAGGTTAAAGGACACATTTGCATGGTGGTGAGCATCTACGTTTTACACATGAGCATTTCATCAGTTGAAGGATAGACACAAATGCACGTGGAAGTTCACATATGACCGGCATAAGCTGCCTTACTTCAATGGTCCATCCTTGACCAACAGGCAAAGAAAGTGTTTGGCTGGGGGTTGTTGGCCTTTGACCACATCAAATACTGATAATTTGCTCTCTTAACTGCTGGTACAAAAGCACTTCTAGTAGGTTAAAGGTTTTCCCCAGTTGTCTGTTTCTTTGAAAACATCCCCAATGCAAATCTGAAAATGCGGTTGTGTTGGTTTTTAATGTCGATGAAAAGATCCATTATCTGATAAGCCTTATAAACAAATTCTCCCTATTTGAGGCTTAATCCCTAGTGCTGAAATTTGGCTACCCTACTGGGCTCGTACATCCCTTCTGCACATGTGCGGGCGCAGGCCTCTATAAAAGCGTCCGAGTTGGACCTTTCTTCATCTTTCTTCCTATGGCACAACCATGAGTGATTCTTCTTACACTCTCCTGACCTTTTCGACTCAACTGTGTCTTGCACTGTTGCTGCCATCCTATGGACAGGACTAGTGCTTTTGCATGTGGTCAAACTGTGACTATGGGTGTCCCAGTCCCCTTGGATCTTCTTCTCCTTGTGCCGACATGACCACCCGGGGCTCGAAACGTTTTCGTCGCCCTGCCACCTGCGCCCCCTCTCTCCAGTGGCCTTGCCAGATTCCACTTCTGATGCTGGTCCTCCTAGCGGTCAGTCATCACCTGTGCCAGCGATCAGGCCTCGCTTCAGCTTGGACACGGGCCTCTCGGCTACCTCTTCTCTCTCTCAGGTGGCCCCTCTTCGGCGTTTTGGCTGGCCGTCCTTTTCGAAGACGCTCCGTCTGAAGCTATCTAGTGTTACGTTTTCAATGCTTACTCTGCACCTACTCGTTGTACGACTGGCCTCGCAATTATTCGGTCGCTCGGATCCTCTTCCTCGACGGTGCCGTTTCATCCACCGGTCCCTTCTGCGGGCCACCGACCTGCCACTTCTAAGAGTTACCGGCATCGACTCCAGTCCCTTTCCACACGTTGCAGCCACTGCCTTACATTGCCTTTTCCTGGCTTCCAGCGACTGGTGACCATTCAACCATTGGCCTCAGCCCCGCCTTGTGATCCTTCCAGCACACCCATCGGCTGCTGTCTCCCCAGACCCATCCTGCTTCCATCTCTGCCTGGCGACCATTAGGTTTCACCGAACGGACGTCGGTCCCCACTGCCCAACTCTCCGTGCCATCTATGTGCAGAACTTGGACTGGACTCTTCCGACTCTCCCTCAGCATCATTGCTGGGTCCTGGATGATATGCAGCTATCCCTGGTATGCATTATCCGGACTACCTATCTCTTCATCCTCGGTCTCTGGTCTCCATCTCGCAAGACTTTCATTTCAGTTTTTGGGATATCCCGGTTAATCCCTGCTGCTTCCCCGGCTTCTTCTCAGCATTTGCTGTCACCTCCTTCCTGGCCGACAAGCTCGTGTTGGAAACTGCCGCTTCCCTGAATGGACGCCTTACACTGCCCTCGTCGGTCTCTCCAACAGCTGGTGTCCTGTAGTTTCCCTGGGCATTGACCGCAAGTCACGATCCCTCACTTGTCTTTTTTATTCAATAAAGTACTGTTTTTCTTTATTTTCACGTGTAAAAAACAAAAACAAAAAAAAAGAAGGAAAACAAGAGCTTCTTGGTCCCCTTCACGGTGTCCTTTCGCCTACAGTGGTCGCCCACAGCGGTCGATTATATGTCTATAAACAAGAGGGGGGGGGAGTAGTCTCCTCAGCCGCCGCCGATAGCCGAAGCCGCCACCGGAAATAGGTCAGCCGAATATTCGCCTTATTTTTGTTTGACTAGCCATTAATAAGCCGCCGCCAAAAAATATACTGGCTAGCCATAAAATATTTTTTAAATTTGTTAAATATCTCACTCAGTGAATTTGTACCTTGAATCTTCGAAATGCGAATCGGACGAAAAAACCTCCGCTTGGCATCAAGTTAGCATTCACGAAATTGAGCGAGCGGTAACACAGGACCGGTTGGGGTATACAGCCTCTATCCGCTCTTCGCTGCTTGCCAGCTTTAGCCAATGAGCTTGTGCTAGTTACCACCCTTCAGAACCAGGAGAGGACAGAAATTTTCCCGTTTTATTAGAGTTTATTTCTGTCCTCTTCTGGTTTGAGAGGTGCTAACTAGAAAAGTTGACTTAAAAAATTTTGGGTTGTCATTTTTTTTGTGGACCAGCCTGTATAGCCTACGATTTGCAGCATATTTCATGTTTTGTAATTGTGTTGACATAGCTTACTTAAAATTTGATGTGGGGTCAAACTAAAACCTGCATAGGCTACATAATAATGCCTTTGCTTCTAACATTTTTTTATATTGCTCCGATTTTAATGTATGAATTGCCAAAATTAGTGTAGGCTAAGCCGATAGCCGCCGAAATTGACTTAAGCCATTAGCGGCCAAAAAAAATTCTCAGCTAAGATTGGCTAGCCGAAAATTATCCGAATTTTTTCTTTAGCCAGCCGAATAACGTAAATTTCAATGGCTGAGGGGTCTAGGGGGGGAGGAGATGGTGCGACAACCATATCCTACCTGCACTATATCAGGGATACCTGCAATGGTCTCCATGTTCCACCTACGTTATGGACAATATTTCAGGATAGCTATTGCGACAGGTTTGTAGTTTCAGTATTTTGGGGGAACTCCGTTTTTCCACCACGTTCATACACACCAACCAGGCACGACCTGTGCATCTGGCATCCTCTTTACCTCTTGACTTTGCAACAACGTTTTCTCGGCGACCGCTGAAACTAACCGTGTATGGATTACATGCTGGGCGTCCTAATCCTTCTCCTTGTCTATGGATCTCCTATTGGAAATCCCCTTCTGTTGCGTTTTTGGCACGAAATCCATTGATCCGCGGAGTCCTCTGTCGTTTTACCTTCAACATGGTTCACGGTCGATTATTTGGTCTGTCATGGATCCCATTTTGACAACCGATGGTGCGTCAGATCCTCCTCCAAGCTTTCAAGATACTTTAGCTTCGGTCCAACCTTTCACATATCCGGACCCAGTCCGCTGTAAGTGCTTGGAGGTAACAGGTGTTAAACCACATTTTGACCCACACCCTTATTGTCAATATCATCACTCCTGTGACTGGAATACAACAAAATGCAGTGTGTTTGCGCAACGATTGACTAACCTATATGGAAAAATTATCCAACGTAAGCAGAAGTTCTGCCATCGTGCTACTCGACGAGCTGAACAACAGTCCTCTCAACTTTCCACTTTGGGTACCGTGCCCACTAAAAAATCTGCTTCAGCCAAGTCCAAAAAGCCTCAACATCCCCAAGACCTTCCACCTGTGCTGCCGGCTACCCCCCCCCCCCCCCGCCCCCAAATGCTCCACTGGTCGCACCTCCTGCTAGGTTTTCTCCAACCTAGCAATCCCCACCAGAGCCTAAGTTGAAATCCAAGTTCTCCAAGTTGAAATCCCCCACCAGAGCCTACATATTAATAAACAGGGGCTCAGCCGGCCCTCTGGCCGTCTTATGGTTGCCCACCCTAAATTCGTCACTCATCCCTCCGGTCTCCACCATGGACGCTGCTATCGTTTCCCCCTATTTCCTCCAGGACATCTTTAAGTTCTGGCTCCTCCCTATTCCCGACTGTTGATGTTGTTCGAGTCTCACTCTTACGCGGCCTTCAACTCAGGGCCGACGAATGGCACACTTCGATGTCAACTGTTTCCTTTTTTGCCACGGCTGAAATCTTTTCGACAGAACTTGATCACCTATGCATCATTGCGGCGGACTTCGAAACTCTTCAAGCTGACGTAGCCAAGCTCCCAGCTCTTCGTGATGCTGTTACACAACACCATAATACTGTTCAATTCCTTCGGGATTCCAATGCATCTCTTGTAGCCGAGATAGCTCGTCTAAAAAAGAAAACTTCTTCCCTATATACTGCAAACATGCTCATGAAACATAAATTTTGTTGGTTGTCACCTTTGCGTCCGACTCTTCCATGGCGAGAACAACACTGTGCCATGTCCAAAACCCGTCAGTCTTCTTATGGGCCCTCCTCCTCCAAATCACATTCATCACTCGGTCCATCCTCCTCCAAGGCTCTCTCGGATACACCGGCCCCACTACACCTTCATCTTTGGCCTACACACTAAGTCCTCGCAGAGTTCCGGGTCACAGGAATCCCTGGTTCCACGACATGTGCTTCCACCAGGCATGGTTCCACTCTCCGGTACTCATCCTACCTCTGTTTTCCCACCGGCTCAGCCTCCCTCCGACCCCCAGTCTCACCCAGCAGTAGACTGTTATTACTTCCAGGTCGGCTACTTCGTCTTCCGCTGAATTCCATGACCTCAACACTTATAGTGTGTGTCAGTATGATGATGCTGCTACATTTGTGCTCGTCTTCCCCGGATTAGCCCACTGCTCGGATACCTCCACTCATCATTTGCCTTGCGACAATTGCCAGTGGCTGGCCAAGGGCGTTGCTCTTAGGTTTCGGGCCTTCCCTTAGCCACTTTTACCTCTTTCTCTGGTCAAGCGGCATCAAGGAATCGGCATCACACTAGTTTCGCCTCTCTTTCCACAGACTTATTACAAAAAAAAACCCCGACCTAACACAACAGAAGAAAAAGGGGTAACATATCAAGTTTATATTTTCAAAGAATGCTCACTCACCTTGCGCTTTGAATGGTCATCTGCCTTTCCCCTTTGAAACACCTTGCTGTTTCCGGTCGACCTACTGCGATACCTGTTCCTCACTAATTTTCACGGTGCCTTGATGCTTCTCTCTTCGCTATTGGCATCACTACTATTCCTTGTGCCTTTTTCCTACCCTCACGTTCCTGTGACGTCGGCACTGTTATACCCCCAGCACATCACGTAACCTGACCACACGCTAATTTCCAGTTGTTCTTCTGTGTTTTCACTTCGTCTGCTGAATCAGCAAATTGCTTACTATGCAGTAACTTTTCTGGACCAGCTCTCGCCGTTCCACTGCACCATTTGATGTTCGACGTTCCGTTCATGTTACCACCACGATCTAGACCTTCCTAGTTTTTACACCTGAGGTAATGAAACTTGTCATGTCTTGTATGCTCCCTTTTTCATTCCTCTGCGCTGACACTGTGGCCATCCAAGTTTTCTCCTTCTAGCGGCCATCTATTATTTTCTGCGGTCCCTACCTGGACTGTCGCCTTGTGCTCCATTTTTTCAAGCAAGGCTCCGAGCTTTCTACTTTCCTGGTCCGTCGCCTGCGATCCTCGATACCCTACCTTTATACAGTCCGTTCTCCCTCTGACTCCCACGAGTTTGTTCTTCCGCATTACGGTCCACGTTGCATCTGTACTCCCTCAGTTACATCACATGTCTTGTTGCATTTCGTTTCTCCTTATCCTTCGACGAGATCATCACTACATGGATGGTGCTCGGTTCACATAGTTCTTTGACTCTGGGCCGCCAACTCATAACACGGGTAATCGTTAACCTTGGCCCCTCCACCATGTTGTCGAAGTCTGCTTATAAGGATTATCAGGTAATACATGATTTTGTGGGCATTAAAAACATTAGAACACCAGAGTGGGGCCTGGTTGATTTTTGTTTTTGTTGCCAAACCTTAGCCAACTTTCATCGCTCGGGATTGAGCCTCAAATAGGGATGATTTACTATATAAGAAATATCAGGTAATAATATTTTCGGTTAGATAATAAAAACCAGGCCCCACCCTGGTATTTTAGTGTTTTTAAATGGTAAACTCGGCAAACAAATGCCATGAGTTCCTTAACTATATTATCAGAAACTGCATCATCCGTATCAAGCACTTTCAGAGTGAGAAGAATCTCTTCCAGAGCCGAGTCGAACACCTTCAGTAAGATTACGTGCCTCTCCAACTAGACTTCCGGTTGAGTCGCATCCTGATATGGCATGGAAACCTGGTATGGCTGCTGTTTTTAAATGTCCAAGGAACACGAATACCTCTTTGATAGATATCTGCCCACCGTTTACGGCCATGAAGAAAGAATCTGGAGGCAGTTCAGGGTAACGCCTCACAAAAAGGCCTAGTACATCAGTGTCCTGTGCATGTAAGAAAAGTATACTTGCACCTCTATTCTTGGCATGTATGGCATGTAAAGTACCTTAGTGCCAGCCTCCTCTTGTGTGCTATGAATTGATTCTATAAAAGAGTGTGAAGCTTCTGCTTTAGTGTGCCATGCAACAATGAGTTTCTTGGCAAATTTCTGGGCACACAAGAGCATTTTTTCAGCTAGGTATTCTGTTCATTTTGGGTGTTAATACGTGACAGGAATCTTTTCAGAGGTGCGTTCGAGATGTATGTCTTGTCACTATCTTTATACTGAGTATAGATTTGTTGGAACCTCTTTTTTCGTTTAATATCTTAATCGAATCGGCTACATACGTATCAAACACAAAGTGCAATTCATCATATTTGTAGTACTTCTTGTGCATCTTAGCAGTGAAAGCGTCAGCTAGATCGTCGCAACTTTTGATAGTTTTTGACTTTTCAAATGTTTGTACTTTTGCCATGGCAACTACAATAGCAACAATGTATGATGTTGATTTTGTGCTGTTAGACGTACCAGTAGTTGATGCTGGGTTTTGTACACCAATTTGTATTATCCTTGGTTCCACGACACAGCATACCATACATTATTGCTATTGCAGATGCCGCGGCAGAAGTAAAGCATTTGAAAAGCCAAAAACTATCAAAACTTGCAAAAATCTAGCTGATGCTTTCACTGCTAAGATGCACAAGAAGTACTACAAATACAGTCAAGGGTACTTTGTATTTGTGTATGTAGCCTTAAGCATTTTAGCCTTGGCTCGGTGCCGTCTACAATCCTACATGGTGATATCCGTGTTTATACAGTATGTCTCAGGAGTCCCGAACCAGGTAGGTCTACATGGTATAGGCCTGTACAGTGTAGGCCTATACGATGTACGCCTATACCATATTAGGCCTAAGGTGTACATATCAGCAAACTATGAGCTAAATATGCGCCTAATGGGAGTAATAAATGTCTTCCACAACAGGCTGTTTCAATGCCGTGGAGAATAACTTCCTCACAGTCTCCAAAGCGGCACTCCTATCATCTTCAGCATCTCTACTTTCATTTGCTGAAGAAGCCTCCAAGTCAAGTTCATCACGACGCCCATCTTGAGAGCTGACTCTCGCAGCCATTGTTGTCACAGGTTCAACACCAAATTTTCTTACGTCTGCTTCATTGATACCCCTCTTCGTCACTTCTGCTATCATGTCAGTAAACACATCTTTAGTCACAACACCCGTATTGATGTCAACTGACGTCACTATTTTATTCTGTACTAACTTACACAAGAGCCCATCAACATCTTCTGCCATCTTGCACTCCAACAAGGATGGGATACAACAACGCTAGTGAGCAAACAATTCACCTGTACTTTGAGGAAACGCCAAGAGAAAGCATTATCTTTATTACAAATTAGTTTACATAGTGGTTTGACACCCTCTCGTGTTTAAGGGGGTCGCAACTGTGTAGAAACAATTCATTCCAAACCTTCGTAATCAGCATTCCTTCCGATGCTTGGCCGACGCCGGCAACCCCAAGATGGCGCCAACAAACTTCCGGTTCTCGTCTGAATGAGAATCGCGAGAGGCCATTCCAACAATATATTTATTTATTTATTTACTTAGTTTACAAAATTATTGTAACCTCCTCTAAAGAGTATAACAGCAATTTCAGATTAAACGACAATTTTAAAAATAAAAAATATAGCGGCGCCTGGTGCACACCGTACACGCCTGAATGAGATTCGTGAGATACACATCCCATAATTCATCATTTCTGCCGTAATCACTACTCTATTGCGCGACGAAGAGAATGTATATATTGGGCAGGTGCCACAAATGTAAAAACGTTATATATGTAAAAACTATGCTAACATCAATTTATAAAATCGAATAGCACTTCGAAAACTAGTTCATACTTTTGCCTGTCCTAGGATAAATTTTCCAAAGAGTATCACAGTTTAACTGTAGGCATGCGTGTTTTACCCTACTCGTTGGACTTGAGTTTCTCCAACATTTTGCACACATGACAATCACTACGTTTACATGGCCACAAGAAAGCGCATTTTAACGATGCGCTTTGAAATGTGCATCAAAAAACAATACCTCTTTACAAGACGAAAGACCGTGATTAGGGTCAATGCGCTACGGAAGGCGCTTCATGCCAGTATGCTCAGAAATCCATTCCTACCTGCCCTTCCTTTGGACAATAATGAGTAGGTCCCACGCTGTTCTAGCCCCTGCATGTTGTAAACTAGGTCAGCTTAAACCCATATAACCAAACGAATCCAAGGCTTAGTGGTCTCTTTAGTCATGTGCGCTTACTTTCACTTTATTTACCTAAAATTCGAGTTGCACCAGCACAAAATACGTGGCCGCTGTAGCTGTGTCCGCCATTTTTACCATGCGTTCCCTAACGTCTCAATGCGATTGCGAGTGTTTACATGAATAAAGACGATGCGATTCGAACGGCCGATCCAGGTCTGTAATGCGCATCGGTTTCTGTATCGCCAGATGGAGAAAGCGTCATGAACGGGTGTTAACAAACCCCTCAGAGGCGACACGGACACGATTCGCATCCGTCTGAAGCGCTTCGAAGTGGTCATGTAAACGTAGTGAATCTTTATGTCAGCGGCCATCCCATAATATCGAAGTGGATGTATCCCATCTGGCTGCGCCTTAAACCGTGAATCTGCTTGTCCAGTTTACCATATCGTATCAAACACCAAAACTGGTAAAAGAGACCGCCAAGTTCCTAAAGGTTCGACCCTTCAAAGGAGTCATATCGACACACCAAAACATTCGCCAAGTTAATCGCACCGACTAGTTCGAAGGTTAAATGAAAACTTGAATATTACTATTTTCGGTAGCAATGTTCAAGTTTTCATTTAACGTCCAAAGTATTATTCGGTGCGATTAACTTGGTGAATGTTTTGGTGTGTTGATATCACTCCTTTGAAGGGCCGAATCATTCGGAAGTTGGCGGTCCTTTTTTCCAGTTTTGGTTTTTAATATGATATCAGTGCTTTTTTTTAAATTGTGTTTCAGACTCAACTAAATTGGCCTGCAGAAGTGTAATATAGTCCCACGTCATCAATAGCTTGAAGACCATTTTTCCAATATTTTTATTTCATATCACTTCTTTAAGAGCCCGAACCTTTCTCAACTTAATCGTCTTTTTGCAAGTTTTAGGCTTTATTTTCACATTTTGTTTGTTTTCGTAAATTGGACGTAGACACAATTTGTCTGGGAACGTTGTTTAGATTTGTGACGACACACTAGCGTATGACTAGATACGCACGTCAGTATACACTTTGTCATTGTCCGAAGTTTGGCCGTCCAATTTGAGACTATCCCGACAATGCTAACAATTGTTATAACAATACTTTCGTACTTACGCACTTGAAAACCAGAAAAGGTATGCAGTTCGTGTCGTACTGCAGCCTTTCATCTATGAATAATCACCCTATGGAAATTAACATGGGGATCAGCGAACTAGAAACTAGTAACATATTTCGAACGTTATAGAGGGTCACATTTTGCATTGAAAGCCACGTAGCTGACATTCCTACACTAGTTAATTTTTTTCAGATGGGTCATTGCTCTACATTTTACCACAATTTAAGCTTTTGTGCCGCATTATTATTTTTTCTCAAGTACCTGAGATGTGTTCAACTATGCTTCAGGATATAAGACACTTACGCTATGGAGTCGCGCTCCAATGGTTTACGTCCTCGACAATTGAATTGATGTGATGTTTGTTGCCTAACTTCGCGCGACACACTAGGGTGTGTCCAGAGATCGTCCTAGGTTACATCTAAAATGTCCTTTGCCCATTTGGCTTGCCATGCTGTAATAATACTTATGCACCCAAAACAAAAATGGGTATAAGAGAAGCCGCCAAGTTTCCAAAAAGGTCGGCCTTTGAAAGTATTGAAATCATTTAACCCAGGGAAAGGCCGCCAAGGTGAATCCTATTAGCCAAGTTAATCGCACATACTAATGCTTCGAAAGTTAAATGAAAACTAGAAGATTGCTACTAGCGGTAGCAATCATCAAGTTTTCATTTAACGTCCAAAGTATTATTCGGTTGAGAAGAAAATACGTGACCTTAGACTACAGTTACTGCTAGTTGATGAATTCTGGTGACATTTTTTTTGTTCATTGCTTATAGTTATTATAAGACGTCGCGAGACGTCTTTAGGCGTCTTTATTATTATTATTACTTTATTACTTGAGTACTACAGACCCCAACGTCATAGACTCACTCTACTTATTGCTAACTTAACTCTAACATCCGGTGCACCACAAACTAAAACGCCTGCATATATAAACAAGGATACACAACACACAAATCTGCGTGTTGCACGACAGAAGGATAGAACATTACGCAAAACATGTACGTCTGCGACGTGCGGGGGGGACACCCAACGCCCGACGGACATTTCGGTTAATATCGAGTAGGGGGAGGCAACGGAACGACGCCCAAAGCCGATAGCCAAACAAAAAGTGCTGTACTGTTTCCACATCCAACCGGCAGCCACACACAGGAGAAGCGCACCATCCCAGATGCTGGGCATGGCCACGCAGCAATGAGTGACCCGTCCGCAGACGTGACAAAAGGCAGGCATCCCTCCAGGGGAGTCTCGCCAAAAACATCGGCGAGGAGACCGTCGGGTGAATGGCAAAAAGCTGCCTACCAGTCAGGGCCCACTACTTCTGCCACTCTTCGGTAGCAAGAGATGACAAAACTGGCTGAAGATCTCTCAGCGCCAAGTGAAACGTCGCAACAGTACGCTTCTCAATCCTCCCACGCTTAGCTAGACCGTCTGCTACTTCATTGCCGAAGACATTGCTGTGGCCACGGACCCACTGAACCGAGACAAAAGAACCAGCTTGTGTAGCAGCAAAGCGTTTCTTTCAATCTCCACAACCAATGGATGGTGCAAGACGAGAGAACAAAAAGCTCTCCTAAGGAACAGAATCCCTGATGCTGAGTCTGACACCACTTGGAAACTTCTGAGCTGTAGATCCATACCAATATCTATAGCAACTGAGATTGCAACCAGTTCTCCAATGAGAACAGACGGAAGGTGTAGAAGGAAGTACTCTAATCTTAATTCGGGGATGGAAATACCGACACCTCCCTCCCACCTTGACGGATCAAAAGACGCATCACAATAAACCTTGACACCATCCTGTGACCAAGGAGCATTGTCCCCTCCTAGCAACAGTCGTCTTTAGGCGTCTCACTACAACAAAGCGAAGCTCCTTCTAGTTTCGCTTATTGGGGGTCTCTCCGCCAGATGCGACGTCTCGCGACGTTTCGTCTTGCAACAACGTTTTGTCGATTTTGGTGTGCGGCCTGCCTTACACTGTAACAAAGCAACCTATATCGGCAAAAGTCTATGAAACCTCTTCACACAGGTCCACCTATTCCACCGCTTCACCTCTTCATAGACTTTTGATATCGGTAAGTGGAAAACATTTCCTTGGAACAAAAATATCCCCGGAAATAATATCCCATGCACAAGATAATAACATGAATTTGAAGCAATATTAAATAAAACACCTTTACGTTATGCATTCTTGTTTGTGAACTTTGATCAATTGTTTAATGAATTTTTTCAAATGGTATATCGTTTTACTGCTTGGATGAACGATATATAAATTGTGTCAGTGAATTTGAAATTGTTCTTTATGCGGATGCTGTTCTAGTGCTGTTGTTAATGATAACAAAGCAACACTGGAACTAAACCTTAAGACTTAAGCAAATCTAGACACACGCTAGTGTGTCGGGCCAAGTTAGGCAACAATCATCACAACAAACATCATACCAATTCAATTGTCGTGGTTCTAAACCATTGTAGCGCGACGCCATAATGTCAGTGTCTAATATCCTGAAGCAGAGTTGAGTACATTTCAGGTACTTGGATAAAAATAATAATGCGGTACCAATGCTTAAATTGTGTTGAAATCAAGAGCAATGACCCACCCGACAAAAATTAACTCATGCAGGAATGCCACCTAAGCTGCTTTCAATGAAAAATCTGACCCTCAATAACGTTGTAAATGTGTAACTAGCTAGCTATCTATTTCTAGTCTGCTCATCCCTATGTTAATTTCCATAGGGGGATTATAAATTGATACCGAGATAACGGGAAGGCTTCGAGCTATGAAATTGAACGAATGGCTGCTGTACGATACGAACTGCGTACCTTTTATGGTTTGGAGCCTAGGGGTGTAACGAGGATGGCCTGGGATGGCGAGTAAGTACGAAAATATTGTTATAACCATTGTTAGTATTGTCGGCATCGTCTCTCATTGGACGGCCAAAGTTCGGACAATGACAACGTGTATACTGATTGATTTGATTTGATTTATTCATACGAGAGCTCTACTTGGGCTTAACCCCTTACGCTCTTCTCTACTAGCTAACTAACTTACTAACTAACAAAGGTCCATACCTTGCTTCTCAAACCTCCACCTAGATGCAACCACACACCACACCCCATTCAGTACCACACCAAAAACACCACGTGTCCACCATCACACTCTCACAACAAATGCACGTTGTAGCAAGCAACACTAGCCTCCCCATCCCGAAAACGACCTGCTTGGTCACAAAAGGCAACCACACTCCTCACCACGTCTCGAAACCCCTTCTCATGGGCAGTCAACCATAGACACATGCCGAGCGACCAATCTGGGCCGAAAACTGCATGCACCCGAAACCTGGCCCATAACGGACAGGAGAAGAGAAAGTGAGACACTGTCTCCTCGCCTGTTTCACAAGCACAGACTGGGTCAGCACACCATCCCAACCGAAACATATGGGAGCGTAGCAGTACATGTCCGTACGCAATCTGGTAAAAAGCCGCGCATCCCTCCATGAAACCTCCTCCAAAAAATAGCGGCGATGAAACAAGCGGGTGCACCCCATACAGTTGCCTGCCAGAGTGCCCACCATCCCAGACTGCTTGCCACGCTTGCTGCGACAAAGAGCGAATCACCGGTTGCAAGTCCTTAGGCACAACAGGGCAGTGCACCACATTTACACCACCATCGCACCCCACCTTTGCCAACCCGTCTGCAACCTCATTCCCAAACTCATCAGAATGCCCAGGCACCCACTGGATAAAAATCTCAATACCCCTTTGCAAAGCAACCCACAGCTTCCTACCAATCTCAACTGCTAGTGGATGCTCGACACGCAGAGTGGCGAACGAACGTCGCTAGAAGTTATTCCCAGACGCAAAGTCCGAGAACACATCGAAAGCAGGAAAACCCAGATTGCACCCTTCATCAAGGGCGATAGTGAGGGCAACTATTTCCCCCAAGAAGACAGAAGGTAGCCCAGTCAAGAAAAAACTCCTCCCCAAACTCAGTTCAGGGACAAAGACCCCTGCTCCCCCCACCCATTGGTCACAGCGGAACGACGCATCACAATAAATGCATGGGACCCTTGGACGTGGCGGAACATCAAAGACTGCTAAAACCAAGCCACACCAAACCCAAGGCCTAAAAGAGGCAACAAATCCCGGTGCCAGGAATCCCTGAAGAGGTTGGCGCAGCAAGAGTGTCGCACCCTGACCGAGCGACCCAAGGCGACCCCTGACATCCTCGTTCAACAACATGACTTCCAATAGACAGCGTGCAACCGGGTTCTCCTTCCCCCTTGCTACAGCACGCAAACACAGGGCCAAAAGCAGGTCCCTTGCTCTAAGATACAATGGGCAATCACCCGCCTCCACCTGCAGGGCCAGAACAGGGGTCGACGGCAGACCACCAACAATAGTGCGGAGACAATCATTGATCGCCACCTGAACCCCACTCAAGATCCCGCCTGCACAGGCAAGGAATGGCAGGTGGAAGTCCACACACGCTCTTATATACGACCTGTAAATAGAGGTCACCACAAACCGCTTAGCAACAAGACCATTGGCCGTCAAGGACTTGAGGATCCGAAGCCTGGATGAAACAGCCACTCTAATTGCGGTGACTTCCTTCTGGCAAGACAGGGTTGGATCTAATTGTACTCCCAAATACCGAATACAGCTAGAGGCTGCCACCAACGAGTCACCCACCATAATGGATCCCTCCAGAGGAGAACTCCTGGAAAAAATCACCAAAACAGTCTTCACCGTCGGGAGGACCATACCTCTCGACGCTAAGAGATGCATGCCCCTGGCGATGGTGCCTTCCAGACCCGCTAACACAGTTTGCAGACTCATGCCTGCCACACAGACTGCAACGTCGTCCATGCACGCAACTACCCTAACCGATGTGTTAAGGGTGACCAGCACAGCATTCAGAACCACGGCAAACAAAATCGGGCTGAGGCAACTTCCTTGCGGGAGGCCCCTATCAATAGAATTCGTTTCCAATTCTGAATTCTGACCAATGCCCATCAACCCTTGTCGTGTATGTTCTGGCACCAAGCAAGGCCATAACAGCACGGATGTCAACCATGTCGTAGGCCACCTTGATGTCCAGAAAGACACCGACAACAAGTTCCCCGACCTCCCAAGCACTACGAATGCTTGATTCCAGGTAGAGGATAGCATCCTGAGCCCCACGCTTACTCCGGAAACCAAACTGAGCTCCAAAGAGTCGACCCGAGGCTTCGAGTTCCCATTCAAGCCTCCTGACCAGCAACCTCTCGTAAACTTTTCGAACGCAGGACAAAAGGGCTATTGGACGATAACTCGTAACCGTCGACCGTGGCTTGCCCCGCTCAAGAACAGGCGTAAGAATGGAAAACATCCACGATAGCGGTAGAGGGCCGCCACAAAAACGACTCTGAAAAAAGGTCAGGAGGTCTTCCTTCCCAGCCGCACTCAAAGAAGACAAATCTCTATAGGAGATATGGTCAATGCCGACAGCACTGGATGGATTGCATGCTGCCAGAGAATCCTCAAACTCCAACATTGACAGGGGCTCATGGTCATTTTTCACACCACATACTACCAGTGGGGGCCTCGGGTCCCTGCTCGAGCTGAACACATGTGAGAAGTTATCATTGAAGGCGTTTGCCATAAGCAACCCCCTCAAAACCAAGCCTGCGTCATCGAACACCCACCCCATGCCTAGTCGTGCATCCTGCAGGCGGACAAGTTTCCAGACCCGGGCAAGAGATACCCCATAGGTCACCTTTTCACACAACCGCCTGCCAAACAAAACCTTTTCCTTACGTAACAGAAATCGTGACTCATGGGCAACACCAACGAAGGCATACCAACGTTCATAAGATGGAAACCGATGAAAACGCTGCAAGCAACGTCTTCGATCATAAACAGCCTTATCACACACATTGGTCCACCAAACTGGTTTGCCTCGATTGTCAACACTGCGCTTGCGGCCGTTTTTCCTCTTTACACTAAACCGCTTTTTGACCCATTCACCAAACTCTCCAGGACTGACAACAGGGCCTATAACCCTCCTCAAAAGTCCTCTCACACCCTCTACCATACTGCCGCAGTACCACCAGTAAGTGGTGACTGCCTCTCAAGTCTTGCAAGACTTCAAAGGAGAAGCAGCAAGCAATTTCAGGAGAACTCAGAAACATATCTAAAATCTATTCCTAAATCACACCACCCCAACACCTCACAAAGGTTGTCGTACCATTTTGGACAACCTCTAAACCCAAAACGTCTATAGTACTCACGATCATGATACCCCTACCATCACATCGGGAACTTCCCCAAGAGTAATGGTGAGCATTAAAGTCGCCTCCCAGCACCAGAGGCCTGGGAAGTGCCTCCACCCACTGCACTCAATCATGCCTTGAGAGAGGCTCACACAGATGAACAAAGCCCAACGTCAGCCAAATACCCCTCCACCATACCGCTAACACACATGCATCGACATTAGGACAATAGGGAAGTACCGGTAGTGAGAAAGGTATCGTATCCCTGAGCAACACCCTAACACTGGAATGGCCCGAGCCTGCAACACAGCTGAAGCCCGGAATCACTGCAGCCATACCAATCGGAAGCTTAGTTTCAAGCAAACCTAACACGTCAGTAAAAGTACACAAATTTTCAATTTCGTCTAGTTTGCTCGCTGCACCGTGCACATTTCACAAGCATATTGTTAACTATGTGAAGAGAAAATGCAACACCCACGCACACACACAAGCACACATCCTCACACATGCTGCAGCAACATAAATGTGATTGTTTAGCTGACTGAAGACACAGCACTCCACCCCAGCAAACGTTTGAAGAGACCAGGAAAGTGCTTACTCGTCAATACCACTACACACATCTTCCCGCACACTAGCTCTCACATCGGCAGATGCCTATGTGCTCCTTGATTCACACAAACTGAAACTGCTGGTGGGCATACCCGCTTCTGACACTGAATCACCTATACCAACAACCACATCAACTTCAAACTCAACCCCAGGACAAGGACTGCCTGCCCTCGAATTCTCTCCACAACACACACTAGTACGTGCCCTTGCATCATCATGCCTGGCTCCACTTGAACAGGGCCCCTAACCAGTTCTCCATCAGATTCAACAACCGTCTCCAGAAGCTGATACTTGTTTCTAGTGGTTACCAACCAATTCACTCTGTCTTCTTTCATACGACGTCTTTTCCTGCGCTGAAAACTGTATTCCTCACCCTGTGAGAGCAACTGCTGATCACCAACACTCACGGACTCCCCAAATCCTTCCGCCAGAGCACTCATAAACGCCAACTCTTGCACCACTTCCCCACTGCATATTGGTGCTCTACTTGGTGCACCGTCGGGTTCACCAACCGGCGCATCATCCGTGTCTGCTGTAGTACACACCTCCGTTGTCGGTGACCCAGATACAATTGTCTGTGCGACACTAAGTCATCGCAGAAGACCCTTCCACATTGCAAACTGGCACACTACGAGGTGCACCACACGGTGCACCAGCAGACACACTACATTGCTTCACTGTAATGCTACACTTCTCCATCATTGGCCCAAACGCAATAGATAGGACTGGCACCGTTGTTGGCACAGGCGCGCACTTCACAATATCGGAACGCGTACACAGCACCGACGCATAAAGCCCTAAACAGACTGGCTTCTCGCGGCTGCACGCCGACGTAGTATGGTGTAAAAAAGACTTCAATATTCGTCCTTAACGCAACACCAACCACACGATTGCGGCAATGTTGACCTTGTAGGCACGTAGTTACGCATAGCTTCGCACGAAATTGTCTTCTGTCTGGAGAGGCCTTTAGACTTTATGTGATCGCAGGGACTGTTGCGTTCAGAGTATCTGTCCCATTCTCGGCAATAAACACTCGTGCAAAAACTACGAACATGACCAACAAAATGGCATCTTAACAACGAGGTGGTCTACCGGAAACAACAAGGAGAGCTGGAATACCGCGCACATGCACAACGTCGGGAAGATCGTCAGGAGAGACACTGGCCCACAGATGCAGCGATGCCTGCCTTACACCCGAGAAACAGTGTGTCATACCATCTATGGAACTGCGTTCGTGGTTGCATGACTGCAGGGTGCCATACTTCAACAGAGCCGCCCCAATATCACGCTCCGACACCTCATACGGCAGCCAATGGATCCTCATTTGCGCAACATTCACATGGAGATCGTGGACCATGGCCTGAAAGCCATTAACAACAAAATTCCTGGCACTTTTCAAAGTTTGTTTAGCAGCCAATGTCTTGAGTACTACCTGATACACATTGTTTGCTCGCAGAGAACAAACTGCCTCAACATCACTCAAGGCCACGTATTTAGCAATAGCATCTCTCAGATGCGGCAACAAGTAAGGGTGTCCGTCCTGTGCAGCTGACACCACCACTGAATTCATCATCTTAATATTCGACAATCCTCCACGGTACAACTTCTTCAGCCACTCTATGCTGCATTTTGACTCTTCATCACTAAAGTATTTATGATCCGAACTACGAACCACTTCATTTCCCTCCACTCCGTCAGCCGCACCATTGGATCAAAAATCATCTCTGTGACATTGTTTGTGACCTCCCATTGTTCATAACTTCAATGTTGCTGGTCGCCTCCGTTGCAAGGCCTTTAGGGTTAAGCACTTTAACATCCTGCCTGCCGTCGTCCACCACACCATGTAAATGTAAGTCCACATCCTGAATATTCCTCTTCCATGCTTCCTCACGAACTACCTCATAGAACTGTCGTGGTACAAACCCTGACCGAGCATGTCGTTCAGTTATAATTCCCCTTTGGAGCAGCTCACTTAATAGCTGCCTTACGAGCGCCGCTATGCCTAGACACACACTAGTGTAGCACGATAAATTTAAACAACGTTGCCAAAGAAATTGTATTGACGTCCATCCAATTCACGAAAAATAAACCAACTGTAAAATCATAGTAAAATAAACAAAGCCAAAAACTGGTGGAGAGGCCACCAAGTTGAGAGTGGTTCGGCCCTTCAAAGGAGTGATATCAACACACCAAAACTAACGAAATAAAACAAATTACAACAAAATTAAAACCAAACCAAAAACCTATAAAGAGGTGACTAAGTTGAGAATGGTTCGTCCTCTAGGCAAAAGATAGTAGCAAATTGTTGAAAACCAATTTCTTGTTGACGTCCCACTTTATTACACGTCTGCACGGGTGGAGTTGAATCTAATACACAATTTAAAAAAAAAAGGACTGATGTCATATCAAAAACCAAAACTGGTAAAACGGGCCGCCAAGTTCCGAAGGGTTCGGCCCTTCAAAGGAGTGATATCAACACACCAAAACATTCGCCAACTTAATCGCACCGCTTAATAGTTCGAAGGTTAAATGAAAACTTGAACATTGCTACCGAAAGTAGCAATATTCTAGTTTTTACTTAATCTTCGAACTATTAAGCGGTGCGATTAACTTGGCGAATGTTTTGGTGTGTTGATATCACTCCTTTGAAGGACCGAACCATTCGGAACTTGGTGGCCCCTTTTACCAGTTTTGGTTTTTGATATGATTAACTATACTAGCTGGTCCCAGCATGACATGCACCGGTCTAGTAGGACGCGATTTTGTTACACGGTCCCGTTTGTTGTCGCAAATGCTGTTTCTGTTGTGGCCCAAACTTTGTTTGGCCAGAGTTTTCCGCCAACAATACATGTTGTAATATTTCGTTCGTTAGCTAACTGTTACTGCTGATCGACATTTCCTACACATTGCCGGCCGATCACCCTTTTTTATTGCCGTCCGTGCTACGAATGAACACGTTCGCCCTATTCATTGGTACAATGCCAAAAATGAACATATTTCCCTTTTTCACAGAAGCCGTTAAAAGAATGAAATGCGCGTTCATACGCATTAATGTCTGCGGTTGTATTACTTGTCACAATGGCTGCTTTCTTCTCCTATGGATGATTTAGTGCAAGCAGAATAGTCTTTCGCCTATGGTTCGGTGCAAGCGAATTATATATATGAATAGATAGATGGTGTACAACAAACGATGTCTTTATTGATAAACTGAAAGCTAATAGCATAGACATGTGTTCACATTATAGTAAATCAATTACAAATGAACTATACAATCGTAAGAGTAACTGTGATTGCAGTAAGGGAACCATTAATTACGTAATGTAAAACTATCTCAACGGTTGGAAATGCTGAATATCTTCTTCGTTTTATTAAAACGGGATGGGAACATAAAACACACATTAATGCTATAATTAAGACAACTTAAAATATCTTCTTTATAAAGTTAAACAATTCGTATTATGATAAACGAAAGAAAATTTTTTTGATGCTTTGGTTAACGATCTGTTGCACTAAAGCAACACGCCACTTATCGGTAAAACAATAGAGTCCAAGGTACAGCGCGTACTTTGTGAGGGGTCCCCGAGAATATTATATATAGGCTGGGCCCCCACATCAAAGTTAGGGGCTTGAGACTGACTACAACAGCGCCCCCCCCCCACATCCCCCGACTGGAATTGTAAAAAGGTTACACTATGTTATAACATTCGTCGGCCACAATTATGCTTAACGGATTGGTTCACTTATTAATCCCGACTGCTTACGTTTGAAGGCTTCCCTGTCGTTAGTTTAGAGTTGTGGTTTGTTGAGGGGTATAAAAAAAAATGTACAATGCCCACAAATCGAGTACATTGGTCGCAGTCAACAAAACTCGCAATTGCAGAAAAACAAATTTTAGGCCGTGCGCGGGGCCCCTTGAGTGATCGAGCCTGGGTGCAGCGGGTCCACCTAACCCCCCTTTATAGGGGCCCTGTCTCCAGGGGATATTTTTTCCGGGGGTATTCTCTTCTAGATTCATGTTATAAAAGTCAAGAAACATGAAGAAAAATACTCAATATTTCGCTCGCGTATTGTGCGAATTTTTAAAAGTATGTAACAGTCAACGGTGTGTTACCATGTAATGCCATTCAAACTAGGCAATATGCAATGTAACACTGTCTGATGTAGGTGAATCGACATTGAGTATTTTTCTTCACGTTTCGTGTGTTTTACACCATTGTATGCTAGTGCTTTTGTTTTTCTGTTGGGAGAGGGACGATTAGATTATTTTTAGAGCTTGAGTAGAAAGGGGGAGGAGGGTAGAAATTTTTTTCAGCGTCTTTGGAGGTGGTCATCAAAAAGTTGAAGGTCACGTTTTGTATTCCTCTGACCCTCACCCCAGTCAAAATAATGATGTGACCCTTATGAACAACTACTTCTAATACTAAACAGCATAGTTCATAATAGTAAACAAAATTAGTATAGGAAGAAAAGAAAGGTAACATTCTCACCTCTCCGTTTGTACCGAACTAACGCTGCCACTGTCACCCATCCGGTTATTAGACTGTTGAACGGACATAGCTTGCTGTATTAAACATTACTTATTGTTGACAGGACTCTTTTCAATCTATGTCATGCCTGCACTTGCCGATTATGAGAATAATTGTCACCATATCACAATAGCTTTACGTTATCTTAAAGTTCTTATCGCATTCCTTACAAACGATATTAGATTTTTAAGTGGTGATATATCATTAATTATCTAAACACAACATTGGTATGGACCGAGCTAGTTGCTACCAGCTTTTAAATTTTTTTATCTCAATGAGTTATTTTTTTCTGATCGAGTTATTCAAACATGGGTGTTGACTTATTACGTCATGTGAAACGATGCTGTAACTTTTTACTGTTTTTATTAAATATGTTTCAAGGACGAAGTATAATCATTTAGAATCGAGGGACGATGAGCCAGCGAGCAATTTGGTACCTTGCTAGAAAGATACACGTACGAAACGTAATCTAAAATCGGTGGAGGTGGGGAAGGAGTCTACTGATCACTCAATAAATGTGGCAGATTTCCACTACAAGGATGGTACATATACGAAACGTAATCTGTAAATAGCAGAGGTAAACTGATAGGAAATTGTGGTAGAGGCCTGAGCTCTACTAGGACGAATCGTAATATGTGAAAATCAAAGGTACTGACCATCAGGAAAAGTGTCAGATTCTCGAAAGCTACAAGGACGAAACGTAATTTGTAAAAATCGATATATAAATATATCAGAGATGGAACTGATCCATGGATCGGTGGGTCAGTGGGTCAAATGGGTCACATTTTTATCGTGGGTCAAGTGGGTCATGGGTCAAGACCGTTCACCCTCCGACCCACGGTAATTGTTAAGTATGTTATTTGACACTTCAATAGTCTTACTAGTTCTCTCTAACAAATTTTCTTACTCTTTTAAAAATAGTTTCCCCCAAAAGCTAAAAACCCTTAGTAAACGCTTCTTTAAAAAATTGGACTGTTTGAAATAATATTGCTCATGCATTTGCATACTGTAGCGTGGGATGGGTTTCGGTGGATCACATTTTGTTCTTTATCGGGTGGGTCAAGTGGGTTGTGGGTCAGGGCTCGAGTGGGTCGGTGGGTCATGGGTCGGAAAAGTGACCCACTTCCATCTCTGAAATATATACATATACCATTTGACTTTACCACAACAAAAGGGCAGTGAGCCATTGATACCACGCCTTAGGAAGGTAATGTCGATATGACAAGGTGACCAAACAAAAATCTTCGTCATCTGAGCAACAAACCGCTGTAAGCGGTCGTTTCAAGACTGGCTGAAGGTCCTCCGTAATAAGCTTTCTACAAAAACCCTCGACTGTCGACTGATCCACAGTTTCGACCCTCAAGACGTTTCAGATACAAACAATCCGGACTGAAAAGAACTTAACGCGGAAATTTGTTCGCGCCTCCTGGACAACAAGCTTTCAAACATGGCGAAATAAAAAAAAAAGGGAGATATACTGTGTTATGTCCTCGCTGGAAATTTGGTCAAATCTAACTCTGCCTAGATCAAATAATTCCAAGCCTATCCTAGCAAGGTGATCTACATAATTTACATCGTGAAGGCTTTGTAATCGCTTCGTAAACTTTCGCTGGACCGACTCTAGGAGATCATTATCCCCTAGTAGAAAAGGGGACCAAACTGTGGTAGCATACTCAAGAAGGGGCCGCACGAACACCTTGAAAGCCAAAATCTTAATATGATTGTTTCGTGAGGTAAAACATCTATTCACTGTTGCTGCACATTGAAAGGACAGGGTACATACCTTACAGCAATGAGTGATGTGTTAAGGTTTTGGGTAACGGACTTTCGCAACTGCTGTCAGGATAGTTTGTTCTAGGCAGTAGTAAGAACAACTATTTTGAGAACCAACATAAAAAGTAAAGCATTTGGGAACCGAGAATGTTAACTACCATGTCTTTGCCCAATTTGCAACATTACAGATTTTGGAATCGAGTGCCACTGGCATTGTTTTTTTTTTTTTTTTAAGTTTTCCCGTTACTAAATTTCAGTTCATTCAGATACACTGTTATACACAGGGAAATATTAGTTTCCGAGCACTGTAAATACAAAACTTAATCCATGCAAAGCACTACGTTTACATGCCCCCCCCCCCCAAGGAAGTGCAATTAAAAAATATACGTGAAAATCTAACGAAATCTCTTTCATTCGGTGGCGACAGATGGAGAAAGTTCCAGGAACGAGGATTTACAAGCCAACGACAACCAAAGGGCGAAGAGCTTTCTAATGTAACCCGTAATGTACACTCTCGCGTAATGTACATTTTCGTAATGAAAGCCTAGTGAATAAGTACACTACAGACCATAAAAAATGTTGCGGTTTCTCGCTACGACGCCAAAACGTAATTTACCACACACACGAAAAAAAAAAACCGGGAAATATTGACACCGGCAGGGGTCTTGGATTCCGATCTTTTCAAGGACAAAACTTATTACGTGTAAATCAAAGGCTTGCTGAACATCAAGGAATAATTCTGATTCCAGAACACTTTCAACGGTGACCAGTTCCTGTTTAAAGGGCAATTACATCCATTTTGACATGCATGTTTTACTTTTGGATCACT
This sequence comes from Lithobius niger, assembly GCA_023313725.1. Classification (NCBI taxonomy): domain Eukaryota; kingdom Metazoa; phylum Arthropoda; class Chilopoda; order Lithobiomorpha; family Lithobiidae; genus Lithobius; species Lithobius niger. Next base: position 101,777 of record JAHWFP010025722.1, read on the forward strand.
ACGCAATAAATAAAAACAACAATGACTGTCGGAATACGTTGCATACGTTCGATACAACAATTTAATTACTGCATCAGCAAAACACGTAATGGGTACCGCCATTGCTTCGTGCGGAACAACCGAAATTAATGCCGAGAGATGGAGCTGTTCTGTTTCGACTCAGCAAACAGATGGAGCCACTATTCTGTTTCGACTCAGCCGAACGAAAGACCACTGTGAAAGCTGTGTTGGCTGTGAGTAGCTTAAGCGTCTGCCTTAGCTACTGGCCATGTAAGGGGGGGGGGGGTTGAGGCTTAATGGCGCGTCGACAACTTGGTCATTAGCGCCAACCTCAGTCACAGTGCAGTGGTCCGGGTTGCCACTGCACCACACATTACAGAGATGTTATTCAAACCCCTAACCCCAGGCCGTCAGACGCTTGAGCTAATCACAGCCAACATTGCTATCTCAGTTAGCGTCCGTTCGGCTGAGTCGAAACATAACAGCTCCATCTCTCGGCATTAATTTCGGTTGTAACGCGCGAAACATTGGCGGTACCCATTACGAGTTTTCGTGAAGCAGAAATTAAATTGTTGTATCGGACGTACGTAACGTATTCCTATCGCAATTCTTGTGTTTATTTATTGTATTGTAACGTCTTTAATTAAGTCAAGGCAATTAACACAAATTATCTTCTGTTGGGATACCAAGTCTTAGTTATAAGTCTAGGGTAAGAATACCGTTACATCCAAATTTCAAGCAGAATGATATAAATACCAGTTCAGCTATCAAAACTAAATCTTAAACACATTAAGATATTACCGTATTGGCAAGAGTCTTATACTCAGGTTCCAGGGCTAACTCTGTAACGTTCCGTAGAACTCTTGGTTACAAAGCACTCCCTCCTTCGGCCGAGTAGTAGTGTTTCGGACCGAACCGTAGCTCTCCAAGCGTACGTGTAGTTCCTCCTGTGGCCAGGTGTAGTGTCGGCCCCGATCGGACCTTACACCGAGGGTTTATAGTAGAGGCGTTACGAAATAGTCTAAAAATAGATATTATGTAACGGCTTAAAGTAGGCTAGAGTCTGAGAATATAGGCAGGGTTTCTGTTCAGAGATGGACCTGTGAACACCTGTGTAGAACAGCTGTGTTTACTTTAGGAGGTTGTTCACAGTCTAGCCGTACAGTTTAACGCCCCAGACGTACACCTGCATGTACCTCAAGTAGGTCATGTTATGTCTGGTCTAAAACGTTCTTGACTAGCCTCTCTTCCCAGTAGCCTAACCCAACATCTTTTATTCTTAATTTAGTAATAGGTCAGATTGCGTAAGGTAAGGCCTGTAGCGATCTGGGTCGTCACAGTGTAAGTTATATGGGTGTTTTTTCCCCCCAAAACAATTTAACTGCAGTGCAGCGTGTATTAGACGCAGCACTGCTCTTTTCCTTGTTTCGTGCAATGCTAGACGCATCTATGCTGCAACAAAATAGATGCTTGCTTGGTGCTAGCGGACGATGCCACTGCCTACTGATAAAAAAAATTTGTTCATCCACTGCAAACACAGCTGTGTGTTTATAGTAACAGTGGATGTAACTGAACCCACAAAGCTGAGCACAAGTAAGGCAAGTAAAAAAAGCTATAAAATCATGCTTATTCATTTTGATTGACGATAAAACCTTGACCAGGGTACCCTGACCTTGACGAGCACTGTTTTTTTTGCAGCTATCCAAGCGACAACTGCCATTACATGTATTGGCAGTGCCCACATTTTTTTTTTCCTCCACGATATGTAGCTTGCTAGCTGATCTGTTGGGGTGCTACTTATTAATGCCCAACTCCATTTACGCAAGGAAGCAAGCTACCCATGCTGCACGGACCAGCTTACCTGAGCCACTATTCGTATGCATAATTATAGCATTTAGCATGCTGCTCCGAGTGCTGCACCACTGCAAGGAAAAGAAAAGCACGGGGCTTATCTACTATCTAAACCAAAAACAATAAATTGTAAACAACTAAAACCTGACAAGTTTCAGCCATTGAACGTCTGTGATATCAAAAACGAGTTAAGTTTCCACTCATCAAACATACAACGCAACTTTAAAACTTGGGGCATTGCTAAGTTTTTTATTTAATGAATGATTCGGCTGTCTTATTTTATAGATATAATGTTAAGATTTTTGTTACAATTTATTTTGTTTGTATTGCGTATAATCAATTTACAATTCATTTTTACAACTCTGACGGTGGCGTTTTGTTGAACCACTGTAGAATAGCATGATTTAGCATAGCATGATTTAGATAGCATGATTTAGCATAGCATGATTTAGATAGCATGATTTAGAATAGCATGTAGCATGCTATTCTACTATCTAGCTGTTAGTGTGGCATATAAGGCTAGTCGCACTCGAAATATAACATTTGGTTTCGCGACAGAACGTTTTGCAGCAACCTGTTTCAACTTGTTGCAGTTTTCTCCCTAACATAAACAATGAATTGAGAGCCACACACCGATTACGACGTTGTCATGAGGCGTCCCCGGACGACTCACGACAACATGGCGAAGCTTTTTTCCTTTTTGTTTCGTGACCAAAAATTGAGACAGTTTGATTTGCGTATGCGCCAAGCTCAAAACACGTGGTATTCCTGTATTTTTGCATATATGGAGTTTTTTTCGTCTATATTGGGGGGGGGGGCGGGCGCGCCACATGGAAGATAGTTTTTTCTAATGATTTGAGAATTTTACATGAACGTTTCAACTGCTCCAAGATGTGAATATACTAGGACACAGGCTTTGGGCCTATTGTAAGCGGATCGGATAAAAGTGTATTTTAAATTTGTACTTACTCTCATTTTAATGACTTTGCAATACTTGCTAATATTCCTTAAAAATCTGGGTGAAATACTCGGTCGACTACGTTTGAGCTTTTTGCCGTTTGATGTGAAGCTCTTTGCTGACTTTTTCACATTTTAGTATTTTTTTTAGGTAAGCCTAAGCTAAGTTTAGTATTAATTTTAAGACGCTTTTGTTTTCTCCCACATTTAGTTTCTGTTTCTTTATTTGCAGCTTTTCTACCATCGCCGCTATCTGAAGTTAAAATGCCTCGCCGTTAGCCGCGGTGGCCCCACCGCCAATTATGCCTGTATTGTTTATAATTATTGCAGTGTATCTTTCCTATAGAGTTAAAGTATTAATAATAAAGCATTTAACTAAAAGATAAACAATCATTTGTAACGAAAGTACTTTACAATAATCAAAAAATTGAATAGATCCGTGGCCATCCGACGCGGCTTACTGTGAAGCCTCCTAAGACAATGTTAGGCGCACACCTCTGGCACATAGAACTTCATCTGCGAACACTAATTTTTTAAAAGTCGAAATTGTCACATTTGAAGGTCAAACGATGTTAGCTTGGGTGTGATAGCATTTAAATAATTTTAAAGCGTTCAGAATTGTTAGGCCTAATTTTTAGCAGTAACAGCAGAGAAATTAGGCGTATTGCGTTCGAGGTTAAGCCTATATTTTTTCTTGCAACGCTGGATTGAGAGTTTATTCGTGAATAGGGCGTGTTTCTTAACTAGAGGGAAGAGTGAGATGGATTTCTCTAAGCCACACCCCTCAACGTCACCAAAACCGATCAGTTTAGAAACACCACTGCCTCACTTGTCGTTCTCAACATTAGAAAAATTAGCAATAATCACTGCCACATCTATTTTCAGCGAGAGTAATGTTAATAGGAACATTAAACATCTCTGTTTAATTGGATTTTGTTTCTAAGTTTAGACATTTTCCATATCTCACTTCCTACAGTTTAGAAACACGACCATCTCAGCCTCTTTGATCTCAGCCTCTTTGATCTCTTTGACTATACTACTACTATTCCAAGGTCTTTGATCTCAGCTACTAATGCGTGATGGCAGCCATGTTGGATCAGTAAGTGAGCGAGAAAAAACTTGCCTCACTTTCCTCAGCAACATCTCAGCTCCATGACGTCACGCCTACGTGAAGTGGGAGGAGTTTGGATCAGTCGCCTCGAGTTAAGAAACAGTTTTCCTCACTTCCCTCAGACATCCCTCTAGTTTAGAAACAGCACCATAGCGCCGCTCACAGGTTGTTCACGGACCTATGGATAGGCTTAAAATCCGCAGTTTCCATAGCAACAAAGGAATCTTGAAATTATTATACGAAGCCATCGTATTGTTCCGTGTTACGGGGTAAACAAATCGTATGCTGTGTGCTTTCGTTCTGTATAAACAGTTTCCTGATGTTGCGGCGATTTTAGGTTTCACATTTGGGATTCTTGTTGACAGTGTAAACACCTGGATTGATCGCCATGTTGTGTGAGTTCCTCCAAGCATTGTTTTTCACATGAAACGAATGTAAGTCGTTAAACAATCCTATTGTGTTTTCCATTTGCCTGCCTTTCTCTGATGGTTAAAATGCGATAATGAAATATTATTATTGCATTGAGTTGCGTCGAATTTCTTGGCTGTACTCGATGCCAACCCACTACACACCATTTCGCACTCACTATCATTTACCCATTTTGGCACTAACACAGAACTAGATTGCTCGGTTTCACTTAGTCAATACAGGTATCAATTCTCATATTGATATCATGAGTCTATGAAAATGATGAGTTAGTAACTCCTTTAGATTTAGTTTACTCTAGCGTATGATCAAAAACCCCATACTGTACGGATGCGACACCTGTTGCCAGATGCCTGAAATTCGTCTCGAAGCCCGAAACCAAAACTCGAAACTCTGGTCGCGCGAGCAAATCTAAGCCGGAAACACAGTTAAGTGCGGAGCTGTTTCCTTCCTTGACTGAAACTCGCCCTTGTATCCGAAACTTGAATTAGATGTTTCTACCCAAGGCCCGCTGAGATATTAGCTGCGCAGCGGTACTGATTAATTGCTAAGCCAAACAACAACAAAAAAATAGTTTCTGTTTATAATTCGTCGTTACGACTTTTTTTTCTCTGTGCGAACATGTATCTTCCTTGAGCATATTCTGTAGCCAAATTCAATCTGTGATTGGCGAGAACTAATCATCTCTTTGAAAATGGGAACAATGTGAACGGCTTGAAAATGCTTTAAAAAGTCAACTGTGACTCTGTAAAAAGTCAACTGTGTAAAAAGTCAACTTTTCAGTGTATCCAGTGGTGTAAGGGACCAGTCATTATTTATCGCCGGGGATGGGGGAGGGTAGGGGAAATTAGGAGGGGGTCATTATTTAAGACCCTCTCGATGGGGGGCTCATAAATTTTTCAGGTGCCGTCAAGAGGGGGGGGGGGTCAAAAGCACTGATCAACTGGAAGAAAAAGTAATTTTTGGACCTCAAAATGGCACTTTCAGAGTCAAAATGTCTAAAAACATCTCAGCTTCTGGGGCCCCCCCATGATGTGAATGTTGCAAGGTTTTAACGCTATTAGTACCGTTTCTGCAAGTCTAGTTTTTACAAAAAACCTTCTAGAAAAGCCTTGGCACCTGGTTTCTTGGCTTCTTCGGTCTTTTAGGTGCTGACTATGTTGCGGATGTGGGCATTCAAGAGTGTTCAGTGTTAAGTGTGTTCATCATACTTATTGTATGAATCTCGACAGGAGATGGGTGTAAAGAACATTTTATAGAACATTTTTAAACCAACATGTCTTTTCCTCAAAAACGAGACACGTTTCCTTACAACTAACGGTAATTATCGGTTTGGAGAGCTACTTACTTAGTTTGGCTACAGCACTAATCTTGGCTGCAGGAATCATCTGCAGACAGTCTCAATGGATATAC